>CM056378.1:102571107-102610803 GCA_029718625.1 Synaphobranchus kaupii | reverse complement strand
TCCCAATTTCCAAATATGATCGACGAACAATAGATCCTATCGATGTTGAAGCAGCTTCTGACTGCTAAAAAGCAAAATGTAGAATATGTAGCCTAGGCCTATGAGTAATTGATCTTTTTTGTCTTGTCAGCATTTTTACGAGAACACCAGGCTTAATGCGGCGGATATTCAGCACTGATAGAGCTTACAAAGGAAAAAATATTACTAAGATAGCTCTTACTACAATGCTACTTGCACCATAGACTACTATTTGGCCTAGTAAAGCTGAGTAGCCTTAGCTATGAGGCTTTCCGTATTGCATGTAAACCATTTAAATGTAAACTTGACCGATTATCGGGTGTAAATATATAAATAAATAGGAATTTATATGCATCCTAAAATTAGCCCATGCACACCATTGACTGGACCACGTAATCATAGTAACTAGTTATTAGCCTATTATTATTATTTTTTATTATTATTAATAACCTAAATAATAAATTATATAAAAGCGCAAGGCGTGGGCTTTAGTCCGGATCATAACTTCCTATACGCAAACTCCCTCCACTGAGAACTTCAAATTAGCCTAGGTTCTAAATCCCTTAACGCCCAACCTGCGATTTTAGCATTCTATAGGCTACTGACAGTTTTTACTCACATGCAATCAAAATCGCCTGCCTTTCTTGAGTGAAGAGATTAATAGCGTAGGCCTACTTGTTAAAATAAATAGGAATTATATATTTTAGGAATTTATATGGATTTTGTAGTCCTTTAAAATGTGTCCTAAAATCGGTTGATGAACCCAGGTCACTGATTCTCGACACGTCCCAGATCTGAATCGAGTGGGTAAAGGAGGCAGTGACTGCATGCCCTATAATTACTTAATTATCTGTTAATGTGTTCAATTACGCGTTTAAAGGCCCCCAACAATGGCAGGCCGTCCGGTCAGTATAGCAGCGCATGGTCAAAACCAGCTAGGAATCGGACCCGAAACCGGCGTTGGATTTGTTCCCAATCATCCGCACACACACCGACACACCTTGCCAGCTCATTATGACACATCGACTAATTACTCTTTACAAATGAGTGGCGGAATGTTCAACCTTATGCAAGCAAGAACGAATTGTGACTGGAACGGTAGTATTCGTAGTGCTATGGCTTTATGCTGTAGCCTACTAACTTTACAATGCAAATTGGGACACACAGCGTGCAACTTTTGGAATGACAGATCTACCAAGGGCTGGCCTCCGGGGTCTGTAAAAGGGACCGCCCCCCCTACATGTCAGTAGTTAATGCGTAGATTTACCGTTTGTTAAAGTAGCCTAATTCATTAGACTACACTCAACTTACACGTCCCATTTAATGGTTAATATTGTTTAAAATTATCTAAGACCTATATGTGAGTGGTCTGCTGAGCTGTTGCAAGATATCTACTTTAACCAAATAGGCAAATAGGCCTATTTCAATTTCATTCAAGCAGAATCAAAACACATTTGTCTACCTCAGTGCTTCTACCGGTAATTTAATAAAGTTTGAACAGTTTCTTAAAGTGATTCCGAATGTGTTGTGATTAAACAACGTGTGCTTTAGGCTACTTAAATTGGGCTTGATTCACGGAAATAGGCTATGTCGTAGGCAAATTGCGAGTAGTTGTATTAACGTCTACTGTTTTTTTTTTTTCATAATCAAATATCATATAAGAAATCACGTAAAAGGTGTGGATACTTTCCCTGCAGCAGGTAGCCTATGCTACTATCAAAATTAGGCTACATTTAGACAACAAAAAATAAGTTATTGTACTGAACTCAACAGATAAAAATGAAAATATATTTGATCAAAGTAGCCTACAGGATACAAAGACTAGGCTACATTATATCAACGTTTTGCTATAAGCCACATCTATAGAAAAAAAAGATTTATTGTGCTTAACTATTATCATTGTTGTGTTTGTTGCAATATTGCTTTAAAATTATCGTTGATTTTTATCTTTCAATGCAATTAGGATTTACTGTCGATACAATACATTATTACTAATATTATCAGACACGAAACAGTGTCTGGCATTGTGTACGGATTGTAGGAGTTACATGTCGTGCTCATATATCCATAAGAAACCCCAGATTTTCTATAGCATCGACATAGACAAAAAGTCGACATTTAAGGTCAGGGAATGTTTTGTCATACTAATTTAGCATGTTTTTTTTTTTTAATTCAGCAAAATCTTAATATATCAAAAACGTGGATAATTGCATGTTTTAATGTTATGAATTGGCCTGAACAGTTATTTAAATTGGAAACGCACGCACGTGAGACTATTTTTACGCACAGTCAACAAATAAATAGCCTACATTTAAAATACATTTTAAAAGCGCTACATAATAATGATTTATTCACGAGAATGTAGGCCTATTGACTTTTTGTTATTTGTTTTGATCTTCTAAAATTGCAAAATAGAAAAAAAATCCACACAACGAAGAACAATATCAGACACACGTGCGTAAGCTATGTATGTGTGGTGTGTATTAAGCTATATATACAAAATTGTATTTATCTAGAAGATCTCACACAAAAAATAAACCCACACAAAAAATTAATATATGTGCTCATACACATGAAGCGCGTTTAACTTGTAAATATTTCTCGGTCCCGTTCCATATCTGTCTATCATTCTGCTAGATCTTCTCTGGTAAATGATGCATTAGATGCATTGAATGTATTTGTTGTGCGAGTTTGAAAAGGCGGCGATAATCTGGGAGTGAGAGATAAGAAATGCCATTTATTCAGCGGCACTTTGAGCCTATTTCCAGCCCCGATCAGCCCCATTCTCCCGACACCTCCAGCAGCTCGCTGATAACGATTAGGCTATTTATTATCTTCACAAAGAACAAAGATTAGCTAGCACCGATGAAAAATTACCCCTGGATGGTAATAATCAGAAGAAGGAGGACCCGGGGATCCGTAAAGCATTTTTAACCCCCCTCCACCCCCCCCAACCCCCGCCACCCCCGTCCAATTCTGTCATATGCCCACACATAAAATCAGTATTGAAATTGCACTTGCTTCTTCCTATATAACAAATAACGTATTGCCTGTCACTCCTGCAAAGTGATGGTGGCATAAAATCCACGGTCCCGCGCTGGGACGATAACGACTGATATGACATTAAATCTTTAAAACAATAAATACTTCGGCATGAATACTGTACGTAAAATCACTACAGGCTACGACTTGCAGTAATAGTAACAACAACAATAATACTAATAATAATACTAATAATAATAATAATAATAATAATAATAATAATAATAATATGAAGGAGGTGGAAACGTAATTGAGTATTTTATGAAAATTTTCAATGGAAGATCACGGTCGAAATAACAACAATAATAAATAATCCTGCTAAACATCTGTACACACACGTGCATGTAATGCCCCTATCGCGACAGAAAGTTTCTTCTGAGCAGTGTTATTATTGTAGCTACTTGCGAACATGTTAATATATAGCCCACATCTTTCTTTCAGTGATCAAAACGACAACCCCTGTGAATACAGCAAAGAGTAGAAATGATATGCGTGTGGGAGAGAGAGAGAGAGAGAGAGAGAGAGAGAGAGAGAGAGAGAGAGAGAGAGAGAGAGAGAGAGAGAGAGAGAGAGAGAGAGAGAGAGAGGAGCAGTAACGTGATTAATTAAAAGTGTTTTCTAATGCGGGCGCAAGATGGAAGTGGATGTTCAGCCCTGATAAGGTTTTATCCTCACGCACATCAAGAGCACGCTGTTCTCCTTGCCACGCTAGATCAAAGGGTTCGCGCTAAACGCCACTCTCACCAATATTGATCGCCAGTTATTATCATGCTAATTAATTTCATATTTAGAAAATTTTACGTTTTGTGTATTTAACTTGGCTATACTTGCGTATAACTTCATGTCATAGTATCGCTGCTTTACATTGTCTTGTTTATTTTTCTGTGATATTGTGATACCCAAGACACTGTGATTGCTGTAAGTGATAAGGACACATCAAAATATGTACGTCTAGATCTGAGTTTAAATAGACTTGTATTTATCCGAATTGTGACGATGTCGGTACAAGTGGCACGGGCAACATTCCAAGTTAATTCGTAAAGGCCAAGACATAGCTTTCTTCTTAAATTCATTTTAAGCGAACATAGGCTAACATTGTGTCATGTGTCATGGGTTAACCTGAGACATATGTTTAAAAAATATACGTTATTAAAATTGAAACAAGTGAAATCTGTTGCAACGTCAACAATATCAATTATAAACTAAAACGATGCAGTCAATAATAATAATAATAATAATAATAATAATAATACATTCAATTAAAAAATCAATATACAATTTGCTAACCAAGGCCCATCACAAGATAATGGTTCCTTTAAACCTCATCTAGACGCACAGTTGACAAATGATATGATGTCTGTATTCTTCTTCTTCTTCTTCTTCTTCTTCTTCTTCTTCTTCTTATTATTATTATTATTATTATTATTATTATTATTGTCGCTGTTGTTGTTGTTGTTGTTGATGTTGGTATACTCACAATTAATCATTATATAATTATTTCAGAATTCAGCCATTATAAGCCAAAGAAGCATATAGGCCTACAGTAATTTAAAGAAAATGTGATGACATGACACCAGGGACCTGACAGTAGACTGTGCTGCATCGAATTGGTATGAGAAATACAGTAGGCCTACAAGGCTTTTGTAGCCAGAATTAAGAATTCGTTTGAAATTGGAAAGTCAAGTCGCGTAGACCACTGACAGGAGGACTACACAAAAGATGCAAGCGGCACACAATGGCACGCGCTTGTAAAGATATTGTAATGATGCAAATGAAGACGAAAGGACGAGCGGTGTTATTATGTTCATAAATACACAACTGGCTCATTGTGTGTCTTTTACAATCCAAACCCCTTCGAGAGATTGCTGCCACTTTGCACAAGAAAACCGTGGCAACCTCTCTCTCTCACTCTCTCTCTCTCTCTCTCTCTCTCTCTCTCCTCTCTCGCTCTCTCTCTCTCTCTATCTCCGCTGCTGCCAAGGAAAGGGAAAAGGGAAAGGCGGGCGTGTAGGCTACAGACAGAGAAGCCATGCTAGCATTCGGTTTGTGAAAAAAATGTAATTCAGACTGTCATTCACGAAAACAGCCCTATAGGACTAATGGAGCGAGGTCGAGAAGGAAGAAGAGCAAGATAGTAAAGAGGGGTGACGCAAGGTCACAGGCCTTTTCGGAGCGTGTATGCCCCAATTGCATTGGTATATGTTGATAATCTACTTGTGACACAATGTAATGTATTATAGTAATACAAAAACACTTGAAAATATAATAATACTAATTATTATTATTATTATTATTCTTATAGCCTATATCTCATAACAAGATCTACTCAAAACGACATTATGCTAAGCTCATGGTAGAGCCAAATCGTTTGCCGAATATTTATTTCGAAAATAATCCAATTGATTCTGTTAGTGTTCACTTTTTGTTTCTCTTTCTTCTTTCTGTTTTCACCGGGTACACAGTCAAGAGAAGCCCTATGTGAAGCGCCGTTGCACCTGCCCAGCTGCAGCGGGTGCACACGAGCCTAGTCTCGTGCAAGAGCTTTGCGAGGGCTTTGCATGTTTTTAAAGTATAGGCTAGTTCGTGTATGTGTGTGTGTGGGTGTGTCTGCGAGAGAGCGAGTGAGCGAGGGGGTGGGAGATTCACTTTTTCAGTGGGGTAACAAGCCTTTTTAGATAGTCGAAGAAACTCTCATATAATTCTGCAAATAATATCTCAATTGACAATGCATTTCTGTGTAGGCCTATAGGTTTATGAAAAGTGTACCTCCAGGTAAACTGCTCTGCCTCTTATCCATTCATTGATTGAGTGTTGCTTGTACATGCAATAGCTTCATCAAATTAACGAATGTTTGTTATTTAGTTTGGAATACTTAAAAGCGTTTTAAGACCGATTTTAGTATAAAAGATGCAGATATAGGCTACATGTGTTTACTATCATTACGTTTGTTAATCAAACTCAGATTAACATGGACCTCATTTAACAGGAATATATCTGTCTCTTTTTACATTTTAATTTAATGTTCAAACAAAGTTTTTTTAAGTTAAGGGCAAGCATGCATTGTGACTGAATCGTGGCCATAGCCTAGTAGCTGTAGGCGCATTTTTATGAAACATGACATATTTCATTAAAATGCATCTCCCACGACAGCTGTCGATACGCAGTAAATTGTCCGGTGTTAATTGTAACGGAGTTTATATAACTCCAAGAGGGGTCAAATGTACAATCTGAGAGTAAAAGATTTATTTTATTTACTTTATTAAGAGCTGATTTAACACTGACCACTTTACTGTTTACCATATAATAAATGTTCATTAGACTACAGACACTTTCCCTAAATGCCCGGCAATGAAAACACGGCAAGTTGAATGCCCAGTTACTGTGCCCAACTGCAGAAATAATACCACATTGCAGCATGTCGCATGGGAACATGCAACGATCTTAATTATCTAACGGGACTGAAATAATGGTAGAATGTTGTGGCGACCTGTATGTACGAAATCCCCAGAAAACGGTTTGCTTACGTCAAGGTTAGTTTGCTTCCCCAAGTAATGTGGATTGGCCTCAAATTTTCTTTTGGTTAGGAAATGTTGCTCAAGGATCAGCGTCAGTTTCCTTATGGATTCTGCATGGAGCCTCCTCATTGCTTCTCCTGACTACAGAGAACACGTGTTTCATTGATGACATTAACAGCGCAGGTAATGGGTGATGTCACTTTTTTGAAGAAGGTATGGTGGATACTGGTGCTGATATAATTATAATTACGTTCATTCTTACTCTGAAAGACTTAAAAAACGTACATACGTGTACATACGTGCATTCGAAATGGGAAAATAATAGTGGAAATGTGGTAATTTGAAAATACTACTTCAAATAAACTAAAAGTAACAAAACTTTAACGCTTTCACTTGTTTTTGAATCGCCTACTCTTTCGGGGTTGCGCAGAACGCGGTCACATGCGTAGTCTGGAACATTTCTGCTGATTTGGGACAAATTCTTGACTGGAAGCACATAGCCTGGTGGTTCTCCTGACTCCAGTTCTCCCATACTCCGACCCGGAAGATAGACAGTGGGGGCAGCTGTAATTTGACGCAGTGTTACGTTGATCTACTTTTGAATACCTGGAGTACAGAAGTTTTCGCCCTCTATTTTGAGGAGAGAAAGAGAGAGAGAGAGAGAGAGAGAGAGAGAGAGAGAGAGAGAGAGAGAGAGGAGAGAGAGAGAGAGAGAGAGAGAGAGGAGAGAGAGAGAGAGAGAGAGGAGAGAGAGAGAGAGAGAGAGAGAGAGAGAGAGGCAGAATTCAAAGGGAGGTGGGAGGAGGAGAACTCGCTATAGTATAATCTGTAGACGGAGCCACCCAGACTCTTCGCTTCCTGGTCGTAACTGTGCTGTTACCTAGAGCCAAGCGCGGATCTTGATTTGCACTGATGCACTTGAAAAAGGGACGCTGAAGAAACTGCAGCAGAGCTCGGTGTGGCAAAGCTCTGTTTTCTTTATACAAATGAGTCACAGCTACTCTCTGATTATCTCCATCCCCCCAGATCAACTGCTCAATCAATGTGAAAAACAGTGGTATGCTGGTGCGCAATTAAATCAAGCAAAGTGGGAATTTTTTTTATTGAAATACGCATTGCCTTTCTTCAATTCTGGTAAGATAATTTTCACTTGCTCTGATTCAATGTCATGTTGTACGATTAGGACTTGCTTTTGATTGTGATAATGTAGGCTACACTGTGTTTAACACTCAAACATGGGAATGTAAGCTATAATGCTGAGTTGGCTGTCAGTGGCTCTTTACTTTCTGGATTTCCTCTTCATATGTGTGCATGTGAATATCTTATGATATCAGAAAATTAACAAAAAGGCATCAGTTACATGGACAAAAGGGCTGCTTATTTTCTGTGACTCAAAATAAAAATTGAGTAAATAGAAGTTGAAAATTGATTAAATAAAATGGGAAGGTTTGCTCGTACAGGAAATCAATCTACAACGCTTAGATTTAATATAGGCTATTATATTTAGAAATGTGTTAAGGAAAAGAAAGGGAAAGGGAAATATTGCTGGTATTCTCCGTCCCGTTTAAGGTGAAGGCTACAAAGCTTTACATCGCATGGAATGCAGGATATACCTGCACACAAAACAAGCCAGAAGCGCTGCATGCACACACACAGAGAAGTCGCGTGGCTGCAGCCTCATACAACATGTTCAAATTAAATCGGACAGGTAGAAAAAAGCATGGCATATCTTGGAATAATAGATATTTAAAATGGACACAAATTATCTGGTTGAGGTAAAGGCTGTGTGTCTTTATTCCAGTTTTCATACTTTATTCTATTTCAAAATGTACACAATTGCCAAACTCTTAGCCAACTCTGTTCCACCTGGTGAGCATACAGCTTTGAAAACGGTTTTGTTTAATGCATTATAATGCGTTTGTATTTATTATTATTATCATTATTATTATTATTATTATTATTATTATTATTTTTAATAGTATTAGCCTATATAGCTATAGCACAGATTTTAATATGTGCATGTTATTTGGGTTGAGTAAACTGGTAAACCAAAAACTCGGGGGAACGCCTTATCCACAAACCTGCAAATCAAGCGTATGATAGATAGAAAACCGCATCTGCAAGATCACTCTTCTTGCTGCTAAAGCTAATTTTCCGAGGCATTACACCTTGACATCACATTAATATGGCAACTAAACGACACTACAAAAACAGTAAACATTTAAAATATTTGCCGATTTAAATTTAAAACTGCGACATTCATTATTTATAACAAACACACGCGCGGGCGCGCACGCATCTACGAACGCACGCACGCACGCACACACACACACATGCGCGCGCGCGAAACTTTAGTCTAAATCAATGAACATACAACAATTCAAAATGTGTGTCGCTTTTCCGTAGAGTTCTAAAACAACATGTTGTAATTAGTTGTCTCGCATTACTCCATATCTTTGACATAAAATGAAAAACAGATTGGCCTCCAAATTCAACATTAGTGAATTATTATTGTATTCCTTTCTTTCTCCTCTGAAACGGATCAGTCATGCGTTAGAAATTCTGTTTTGACACAATTTACTCGACATTACAAACCTCTCAAAAGCTCGGTTTAGCAGAAAAATACCATAACTTACGATAACCTAATAAAGTTTAAGACCAAACCGTGAACAAGGCGTAAGGGTCCTTTAGGCCCTATTACAATGAATTTGGAAGGTATAGACTTATATCATTACATCGCATATTGACAATAATAATTAACCATAGGCTATGAAACCCTTAACACAGTTCCAAAGATATACAATTTTAGTTCAGAACCAGTAGGCTGACTAAAAACGTAAGATTGACTTCAGATTGAGTCAGAAAAATAAAGCACTGCAGATAATCGAAACCTATTTTGTTCACACCTGAAAGGGTACGTTTTTTTCATTATGCAATGGCTTGAGCCTTCCTAGTTAAACCAACTATGTGGAAAAGATAAGAAGGTTGTCTTTAATACATTGGTGTATTGCTGTCATGTGACTTCAAAATTAAATCACCACTTAATAAAGCCATTGGAAGCTCGTTGGGGGAGGAGCAGCAAATTATTTGTTCACCAACGTGTATCCTTTTCTATCAGACAAATATAAGAAAACAAAAAGACACCATGCTTATTCCCGGCTTTGCATAACTAGGCAGTTGTACATCACGCTAGACAGTCTGATGGTCCCACTGCAGGCCAATAATGTCACATAGAGCCAAAAGCATATAGCCATAATTTACTCGATCAAAGTATCCAGTAGCCTACTTTGCGATAATATTTATTTTATCTGCCTCCTAGCTGTGACGAATATTGTTGCATGTTAATAATTACATTAGACAAAGACACTCAGGTAGCCTTATACGATTTTGAGCCTGAATGTTAATCCAGTTACAGGCGAAGGATTCAAGGTCTCCATTCTTCTGAGCCAGTATTCCCTCGGGCTGGACTTGTGACTTTTTTGTTGCTAGTTTCAGGCCCCCTCTGCTAAGCCACAATCGAATTATCCGTGAGTAGTACAATAATGCTGCAGCTGGTTTGTGTCACTCTCTTTCTCTCTCTGGGATCGAGAGCCTGCTTAGTGCTTATTCCTCACCCGCCCAAACCTGGTCTTTGCCCATTGGACAATGGAAGGCGATCATGCGCGGTGGGAACAAACAGGTTAAGAACGCTAATCCGTGTCGCGACACTTGTTAATCATTTGAACGATTACTGCGGCTATGAATGTCATTTTTGTCAATCAGAACCAATCTTTCCCATTATCATTGAACAGTGATGTGTTTAGAGCAGAAGCACTACCACTGCTGGTAGGCCTATTAACCGGTATAAAATATAATGCCACTTCAAAAAACATCCCTGTACAACATAAAACAATTACCCGCGTGCCATTATCTTAACGGGACAAATCTTGCAATCCCCCAATTAAACTATGGTTAGTCAGACTTAATCACAGCCTAGATAAGGATATAGTTCAACAATAATATAAAATATTCTATAGGCTACTTGTTGTGTTCTCGTCTTTTGACTGCCGCGTGTTTCTGGCCCAGACGCTTTTCCGTCTATTTGACGTTAAGTCAAAATATGCATCCAGAAGGACAGATGACGTGGGATGTAATTGAGGGTAGGCCTATTGTAGAACCACGACTATCAAGATCTTTTTCGATCGGAAATTGATGTGACAATAATGATTGGTTAAAAAGAGAATCCTGAACACAGCATTTGACTACGTGGAGCCCCAGCACAGAGGTGTCAGAGCATAGTTTAAAGTCTAGGTTCAAAGACATGTGGTACTGAAGAAATCGGGACTTCAAGTAGCAGGCTTCTGAGAACAGTGTAAATGATTCAGTATGTGGTGGTTTCAGGGTGTAGCTTCCTGCAAATGCAATGTCTGAAAGGCAACAATCAGTGTTGGGATTCCTATCTGCCAGTTACCCACTGCCTTGATTAGTCTTGATTATCAATACATTTTAAATGATTCAATCACAAATCTTATACAAATCTTATTTCTCTTACAAAATGCACTATAAAATGATTTGTTAATAAATAATTCAGGTGACCATGACGAGATCAAAATCAAACTATAGCAAAAGATATAGTTGATGCGTTAATGGTATGAATTAGTCGATGATGACATATTGAACCTAATCAGAGCGAACATTTATTTTTTAAATACTTTAAAAAAAACGTATCAATATCACCAACGTGCCTGTAATAACTTTGTTATATATATGTATATATATATGTCTTTAAATCCCAGCACTGACGAATCTGTATTCTTAGAATCCGTCCGTTGGGACGTAAATAGATCTCCTTCCCCTCTCTCATTCTCTCTCGTTTTGTATTATTAAAAGTTCATTTCCTGATTATATTTTTTCTTCTCTGTGATGCGCTGACGTCAGGGTGCGGCGTCAGAGTGGCGGCTAGTCGGCCGGTCAGGGCCCCGAGCTCCCTCCAATTATTGCCTGTCAATCCTTTTTAAGTTCCCTACCCCACCCCACACACACACACGCACGCGCACGCACGCGCGCGCGTACAACACACACGCATGCAATTTAACTTCAAAGGAAGGAAATTCCTTCGAAGTGAAAAATTCAAATGAGTTATTAGTATTTAATGGGATGTAGACCTGTTATTTTTCATTACGTTGCTTTTGTTATTAATATTGTTTCTCCAATTGTTTCAATATCCTAATTAACATGCTTTAGCGAAGCTCTCGTTATTGATTTTCGTGACGATGAATCATTTGCTCATTACTGTCTCAGTGAAAGTGATGGGGGGCTGTAGCGAGAAGTGTCACTGACCCGGGCGGCTAAGCCGGAACACCCCGGCCAGCGAGTTGATCCTGCGGTTTGCTGCGACATTCAACCCCGCAGATGGTAACATACCAGACAAGCAGGTTCACTGAATAATTTATTTCCATGAAGTGTTGCTGCAAGGAGTTTCGCGGCCGATGAGCGGCGATAGGTGTTAAAAAGCGATTGAGAAAAGCGCACGTGGAACATTTCTGCATGCAAAATTACAGCAAGACTGGAGGGTCAGGTATAGGCTACACTTTATTTTCTTAAGGGCTGAGGTAGCATTTTGAAAACCATCAAACTGTGAAACACTTGGGGATTCATGTTTTTCTTACAACAACAAACCACTTTCTGACAACTCCATAGCCTCTGCCATAATATTAAATTAGCAGGCTTGCTGTCTAATTGCAAATCAGGGTAATTTGCGGAACCTTGTTTTTATATAGGCTAGGTGACACTCGGTTGTATTGACAACATGTAATTGTGAAAAACAAATGAGAAGACCCAGTAAATAAAAAGTAATGGCCTTTCTCTATGATTAACAAACAGATCGTCTTATTTAAAAAAAAATTGTTTTTCCATTTTTAAAAGGACTGTCGTGACTATTACCTCAATATAATTACCGCCATACAGCAATGTGATTACTGATTACACAGCGAAAAGATCCTACATTATCAAAAGAAGTATAATTCAACTATAGCATATCCACGTGAAATTAACAGTATCCATTAGTTAGTTTGAGCGCAATTTTAAAACATAAACACTTATTTTACAAACTCAGTGTACAAATCAAAGCTCATGGTAAAATATTCCGAAATATTTTATGATGTTACAAGTCATTTTGTATTGACAAATTGTAGGAAACAATTTAAATAACTTCCAGGCGCTTAAATTTAGTACATATTTAAAAGCATAGGCTACAATGTGACAATTATCTTCGCTTAATGAATGCTCAAATTGTTTTTTCCCCCAGAAAGAATTCTAATATTGAATTGATGGCGCGTTTTCGACTCTCTCTCTCTCTCTTAGGTCTGGTGTGAAAATAAGTCATTATCAAAGGGCAATTGTCCCGTTGATTCGGGTCGCTGTAGAGATCTCAATAAATTACCGTGTTGATTAATATGTCTTGAGATGTGTGCGGCACGGAGAACGGTGCTGTCCGCCAGTTTGAGTTTGCAATGGAAATTGAGGAGTGAGGGTTCTCCTCCGATGAAGTAGCCAATCACAGAAAGGGCTAATGTCCATTGGCTAGCGGGAGGTCATTGCCGAACCCTAGACCCCGCCCCTGCGCGCATGATATGGAATTTACTGGCGCCAGCTCTGACAGTTTATACAGCTGCATGTCGCTAAAAGGCCTCTCCAATCAGCAGTGGCTTAGTCGTAGACAACGCTGCATAAAACAATATAAAATAAAATAAGCAGGCAGTTAGAGTTGCGCAAACACCGCAAAAAAACTGCGAACATCCAATTGTGACTCTGCACTGGACATCCTCCCAACGGGGCTGTAAATCGGAATAAAACAGAATCGAACGAGAAAGCTGGATTGTAAAAGGTAGCTATTTCAGATTTTTAAATTGTAAGCATATCGTTTAACTGCAATGAAAATGTATTTTCTAAGTCTAAATTGAGCTTAAGTTCCGTTTCATGTTTTAACTATACCCAACTAACTTCTTCAAGCGTGTGCGATGCAGAATGCCCGGTATATCCGTACGGGTTCCACAGAGGGGGTGGGGACAGCTTGTGTTCCTTATCGTAGGCTATATCACATATCTCGCATGCATCACTTACAAAACACAACTAAAAGGAGTAGAAGCAGGGTAGTTTGTTTTACAGGAAAAACTACAAATACACAGCCACTCTGTAGCTCATAAAAGTGGACGTTTGAAATATTAACTTCCTTCACTTGGTTGTGTTACAGGTGTCCAATGCCATGAAGCATAGCCCGATACTCGTCTGAGAGAGAGAGCTCGAGACTACGGCTTTGTGAGAACGAGTTAGGAAGACATTCTTATCCAGTTGTTAAATAAACCCCTTTCACGACTTCTGGACAATAAACATTTTTTCAAAGAGACGAAAAGGAATTGCCGAACACCTAAAAGACGCACAGTTAAACGGGGGAAAACCAACCTTGAGCTCCCTGGAGGGGCATTTCAGTTGCAAACCCTACTAATTTGCGGAGAGAAGTTTTGGAGATGGATGTAGCAGCGGATCAAACTCGGTGGATGGCGCATCACCATGCTGTACTGAGCGGCCAGCACCCAGACTCGCACCACCCTGGCTTGACACACAACTACATGGATTCAACGACACAGCTTCTGCCGCCGGATGAAGTGGACGTTTTCTTTAATCACCTGGATTCGCAGGGAAACCCCTACTACCACAATCCCGCTCATGCTCGGGCCAGAGTTTCTTACAGCCAAGCGCACGGTAAGATCTCTAAACCCTCCAAAAAGTTGATGTAGTTAGTTACTTCTATTTGTGTAGCCCTACATATGTTGGAAGGTATTGGGATTGTTTTTTTCTGTTCAGTCACGAAGAATTATATATGTCTCTTGTGACTATGACGTTTAACATTATCCTATATTAACGTCAGCTCTTCGGGAAGTTTAAGAGCTCTAACGTTACTATACATAGACCACACCATGAAAAAAAAAAAATTTGAGGAACAAATCAGTTGCCATAAACTAAGTCTTCGATTTTGTAAATAGGTGCTCAAACTTGTTTTATCTCAACAAAATATATTTGACGAAAATAAAAATTGAAAAAACAACAAAAATGAAGAGGGAGAAAAGGAAACACAAGTAATTTAACCCCTCTCTGTTGGAGCAGGGGCTTTTAGAGGGAAGAAAAATAAAAGGAGAGAGCGAAGCACTTCCCGGATATGAAATCAAAACTAAAATAGTGAATAATGTTCCCACTATTTGCGAAAGCTTACGATGACCCAGAGCAACAGATTTAACAATTAGCTTAAGTTCTCTTGATGCGATAGACTATAGCCTACCGTAGATATATTGCCTTTTCTGACGGCGACATTAAACTAAACTACATCAGGAAAAAAAACATTTTGTAGTCTGCTGGAAACTATTCGACTATGGTATATAGCCTACATGATATACAGGCTGCACGCGTATCTGGGAATATTACGTTTTAAAAGTGTAGCAAAGTTACAAATATATATTGACGTAGCCTACATAATATTCGGGAAATACCTTCGAGTTATATTTTTCGTTTTCAAGCTATAGCCTACCATTAGCCACTAGCTATCTGGTCTGTACTGACGGCTATAAACAAAATACAATTGGTACAATGTCGGGATTGTATTGTACATATGCCACAACAGGTGAGAAAACTAGCCTATCACAGTCCTCACTATTTTTGAAAGTTTGTTGACAATACTATAGCCGACATTTCTTGAATACGAAGAAGAAAATGTGTAAATGTTTCCCCAGCTCGCCTCACAGGGGGTCAAGTCTGCCGGCCGCACCTAATCCACAGCCCAGGCATCCCGTGGCTGGACAGCGGCAAAGCAGCCCTCTCCGCGGCTCACCACCCCAACGCATGGGCAGTTAGTCACTTCAGCAAGCCTGGGTTGCATCCCGGTGGTTCTGGTGCTCCAGGCGGCCTGTCCGCCGTCTACTCCTGCAGCAGTACTTCAGGCACTGCGTCGGCGTCTTCGCTCACCCCTGCGTCCCACTCCAGCCCACATCTTTACAGCTTCCCTCCTACCCCTCCAAAGGATGTGTCTCCGGATCCTGGGGCTGCGTCCCCTTCCTCTTTATCAACCAGAATGGACGAAAAAGAGTCCATCAAGTATCAGGTGTCGCTTGCGGATGGCATGAAGATGGAAGGATCCAGTCCGCTCCGAAGCAGCCTGGCGTCAATGAGTGCCCAGACCCCATCAACACACCACCCCATCCCGACCTACCCTGCTTACTCGCTCCCGACGGCGCACGACTACGGAGGCAGCCTGTTCCACCCTGGTAGCCTTCTCGGTGGATCGTCGTCGAGCTTCACCCCAAAGTGCAAAAGCAAAACCCGCTCCTGCTCAGGTAAGTTTCTCTCAACTGACTCTTTGCTGTCATTAATCAAAGGTTAAAGATGGATTGCGATAAATACAAATATGCCACGTGTGATAAGCAAACTATTCATTAGAAATACAAGATTAGCCAAATTTTGCGTTGTCCAATACGACCTAACGTCTACGGGACTGTATATTTGCATAAACCGTATGACCAAAGCCTGTTGTTTTTCATGAGAACAAATGAAACTGGCAAGCTTTCAAGCGATTTAACATTTATAGCCCGCAATTGTCGGTCAAATTTGTAGTTTAATGAGAAACATATACATAGTGTTATTCATACTAACAGTTATCACAGTTTGTTAAAGAAACGCATCCAAACGGACACAAGTAGGCTACAATGCATCTAAATGATTTTCAAAACGTCTTCATCGTCCTATAAACCAGATAAGGAAACCCAAACCATTCATTTGGTAAAATTAACAAAACAAATGTTAAGACGTTGCCCACGAAAGCTATAAAAGAAAAAATATGCTTCGAATCACTGTAATTCAGAATGCTGGCAGCTCAAAATAAACACATCTTTTGGTTCTCTTAAAAACGTGGTTAAATGTTCCCAGAAACTGGGAATCAAATGCCCATTTATCAAGTAGGACGAAAAATATTTTTTTTGTCCAAATGTAGTCTAATATAAAATTTAATTAATATTTTATGTATGTGCAAAAGGGATAAATTTAACTCAGTCGACTCACATAACACACTTTAATCCAAATGTCACACATGTAGGCTAAGTATATATGTTACACTTACTTAAAGTGGCTAATAAATGACGTCTGTTTTCTTCCACTTAATATCACAACTGGAAATCTCGCTAATTATTTTGGCCAGAAATTCACAAATGTCGCGGTTTGTTTTTTTGTTTGTTTTTTAAGAGCTAAGGGACATATATGCAGGATATAGACTGCACTGTTTTACAAACTTTATATTTACTTTATTTAACTTTGTCAACGCCGAGACAGGATTGTCTGGGACTGACTAGCAATGTGGCCAGTCGATGTATTTAGAAGCTAAAGTGGTATGAATACGTCTTATTATTAGAATGAAATGACCTATCATTGTTGAGCGTAACCTGATTAGTTAACATAACAAGCGCCTGTACAGGACAAAAGGTAGCCCACTGAATGTTTGGTTGAATTAGTCTCAGTGATACCTAAGTGTGGGTATGGGGTGTGTATGATGGGATAATGTTCGTTCTTTTGGGTTATCTTATCGTGAACTCCTTGTCAGAACTTGTTTCAGTAGCCATAATCACATGTCGATTCCATTCGCCACCACATGTAAACACACTCTCCTTAGATGAAGTTACACAAACAAATCCAGTCGAGGTCCAAGTCTCCATAAATAAATACGCCCAGTACCTGTAGATGTAAGCATTTGGGGTTCCTCCACTGACAAGGACCTAATGATGACATTTGTATTAATTCAAAGCTTAGACAAATATTAAAAGCATGTCCCAACACGACTTTAATACATCCATAGCCGATAACTAAATAACTGAAACTAAAAAAAAAACTAAAAAGTGGAAGATGTGTTTTAATTTATGAAACTATATTATAATTGCAGGAAAATAGTTCCTTTTTAGCTAAACAATTCAACTTATTCAAGGTATTATTTGCGTTTTTATTTAGAAATAGGCCTATTTTAAACTGAGAAACGAATAAGTTAATTACAGCTCGAACACGAATAAATTAGTGTCTGTCATATGGATTCAGGATATATTTTTTAAAGTATTGCCATCATTTTTCCTTTTAAATAGTTACGTATTGCACGGATACATCACAATGACTGACGTCCCGCTGCAACAGAGGTAGTAACAGTGAAAGCTGCATGTTGAACTAATATGTCCCTCGTGGCGTCTGTTGTTTAGAGAACCCGCTTTTTGCTTTGGTGTTTTTTTCTGAAATGTGGACTATATTATACATTTAAAGGCAGGAGTCACGACGTTCCGTCTCCTGCCATATCCTGTCTACCTCCAAGTGGACAGGGCACGACATAGGCTACACCCCCACCCCGCTCCTCTCCCCAAGACTAACAAACCATCGTGACGTGACACGCCATCAGTGGCAAAAATACAGCTGTTTGTTTTTTGAGTATAGGGTCTTGGCTTGTGGCGCTGCATAGCAAAGAGTGCACATGAGAATACATCTTAGTATTAAACTTTATTAGTTTATAAAATATTAGTTTATATGATTCCAATATTGATTAAATGTAGGCCATAAGAGTTGGTTTTAAAATGGAAACATTTTAGAAGATCTCAATCTTAATTTATATATAGCCTAAGTTAAGTGAAAATACGTTGGTAATCACGTCGGATCAAAATCCGTTCGGTTAGCTAATAATAATAATAATAATTATTATTATTATTATTATTATGGGCCATAATGTAAAATTCTAGTACAAAAAATAGATACTAGATGTTATTATTATAGTATCATTTTGAGGACATAAAATACGTTTGCAGTATTTTATTTACCTCGTTCCCTTTGTTTAAATTAATATGTTTTTCAAGTATTAATTATTTTTAAGTTTTTTTTTGTCCCAACGTGATCCATTTACTAGCCACGCTTCTCCTGACACGTTTATTAACTGCTTTGTTAACTGACTCAATTGATATTGCCCTCAAATTGTGAAAAGAAAATCAATGCCTTTAGCCAAGCCTCAGTATACACACTGAGCTACTTCATTGTTACATAATGTTAAATGTCATGTCTAACATTTGGTAATTGCATCTAGCTGTTGTGCTTTTATAATTATTATTATTATTATTATTCAAGCTAAATTATTCTTCAAGTTTCAGGATGTGAAATCCGGAACCTGGCAGTAGCTTAATTAATCAATAAATAATAATAATATAAATTGTTTTGTATTGAAAACTTGGATAACAAAACAATATTACTCCATTAAGTGACCCATGGACAGAATCACATGGACTGGGTATTAAACATTTTAATATTTTGAACACTTGGCTTTATCAGGAACAAGGTGTTTGGCTGTGGATCAGCTCTGCTGATAGATTAATGAAGCACCAGTTTCCCCTGCCACAGTAGAATAGACTGGTCTGTTGCTAAAAAAAAAAAAAAACCTCTTCCTCATCTGCAAGATCCAACGTAGATTTCTGTCACCTTGTTAGATGAATCTTTAAGGTGCTGGCACGATATTATTTTGGGAGTCATTACACATACACCTTAGATCTGCTTCCTGTCTGACTAACCCGGTGCTAGGCCCCATCCCGTCTTCCCGGCCTCTCTTCCTCTCTATCGCTGTATTCACATGGTCCACTGTTGGCATGTATTCCCGTGACTTTCTGAAGCAACCGCCTCATTTAAATCAGTGCATTTCCCCACAGACAAGTCGTTAGTTCATCGGTTCCATCACTTCAACACGACCAGCGTTCCAGTGTAAAGGGGAAGGAGGATTAAACCCTCTTCCTTCACTTCCGGGTCGGGCGGGTGGCAGTAGTGGTGTTTGAGTGAGGGGCGAAGGGAAGAAAAAAACCTCTATAAAATAGGCTCATCCAAAAGAGTCACGATTACCACACAGCGAGGTGCAGATCCCTGAGAATCAAGAGTCAGCGGTGGCGGCTGAGAAATGAGGTTTCACTGGGAGATGTCAATCACAGCATATATCACCGCTCCACGCGTACCACAACATCTATATTCTCTAACACAGCACAGGGCCATCACAGTGCTCCCAGTCCAGCGAACACCTTAGGGTTATTAACAGCACTGGGCCTGTGCTCCCAGTACAGTGAATACCTTAGGGTTATTAACAGCACTGGGCCTGTGCTCCCAGTACAGTGAATACCTTAGGGTTATTAACAGCACTGGGCCTGTGCTCCCAGTCCAGTGAATACCTTAGGGGTTATTAACAGCACTGGGCCTGTGCTCCTAGTCCAGTGAATACCTTAGGGTTATTAACAGCACTGGGCCTGTGCTCCCAGTCCAGTGAATACCTTAGGGGTTATTAACAGCACTGGGCCTGTGCTCCCAGTCCAGCGAACACCTTAGGGGTTAATGACAGCACAGGGCCTTGTGCTCCCAGTACAGTGAATACCTTAGGGGTTAATAACAGGACAGGTGTTTAATACAAGCCTGTGCTTAATACCCACACAAAGCAGAAATAGCCAACCGCAGTACATTAGGTGTACGGTCGACAGAAGTGGCCACCTTCAGCATGCCGAAGTACATGCACAGCAGTTACTGCATATGGGAATAACTAAGTGAGACCCCACGCCACTTTTAAAATTTAGTTATAATGCCATAATTAGTTTTTTTTTTTTTTTTAAATTGGTTGGCAACCACTGTGTAGCTTGGATGTTACGAGCTTCACATGATCCAGACACCGGCTGAATTTGAATGGCCAAGGAGCTACACGAGCCAATCGAGCAAACAGCTCACAGGAGCTGTTTTTGATTTTGTTGTTCTAAAAATCTGTGGAAGGTCAAACACACTCAATACCGAATAGACTTTCCCAAACAGGTATTCCAAGTAGTCTACCATTGTACCACTAAAATGTAAATGCAAATGAGTTACAGAAACAAAATGTAATAACTAGGGCTGCTAGTGAAACAAAGAAAACAGCACATGGAACTTAATGTATAAAGACCACATTCTACACCATTTTGTCTCACTATTGTACTGACAACAGGTTATCACCTGATCCTGGAGAACGACACAGGCCATATATGCACAACTGTCCCAGCATCCACACCCATCTGTGACGACTTCACTTCAAAATATCGTTCCGGGACTTATCAACAATTATGAGCAAATGCAGAGTCGTTTAATGTCATACGTGTCTCTTGGACAAACACTGAAGGGATAATAGGGCTGATCGGTTTGGTCACGGTTAACAAGAGTCATACATTTAGCAATAATAGGTAGGCAGCTTGGTTGCGCTGAGAGCATGATTCAATAACAACACACTCAATATTTCTCAAGAACAACCGCACAA
Organism: Synaphobranchus kaupii; assembly: GCA_029718625.1. Taxonomy (NCBI): domain Eukaryota; kingdom Metazoa; phylum Chordata; class Actinopteri; order Anguilliformes; family Synaphobranchidae; genus Synaphobranchus; species Synaphobranchus kaupii. Next base: position 102,589,884 of record CM056378.1, on the reverse strand, counting down.
TGCATTAACCTTACAGTACCTTTTGACTTCAATGCCGTGAACCCTTGTACGTGGTGAGACATTTGTGTGCGTACCTGTGTGCACTGGCCCCGAGGTGTGTGTTCATAAATTTTATAAATATCCCTTTGTTTTCCCCCACCTGCATGCTGCTCAGAGGGACGAGAATGTGTCAACTGTGGCGCCACCTCCACCCCCCTGTGGCGGCGGGATGGTACCGGACACTACCTCTGCAACGCCTGTGGCCTGTACCACAAGATGAACGGCCAAAACCGACCCCTCATCAAGCCCAAACGCAGACTGGTGCGTACCGCAGCTATACCGCCTGGCCTCTGAGAAGGGGCTAACTAAGAACACAAGAGGGGACCATAAACACAATTCTAGGAAAGTTATATTTTCCCAATCAGCTTCCTGGAATTGTGTTTCACACTCACCCTGGTGATCCCATACAACGCCTGTTACAATACAACGGCTATTGGTATTGTTACTGCTATCATTATTGCTGCTACTTCTGATACTGTCACTGATACCAGTACGGATTTTATTACCATCGATGCAATTCGCAGACTGTTATTGCTGTTCTAAATTAATTTGTTTTTAAGACTTATCTTTTTGACTTCATGTATACACCAAGGCCACAGCAGAGATGAGTGTTTGTTTTGAACGTGCAATGTTGCCGCTATTGCGGATTGTCTTGCTACGCTAAACGTCAAGCCCAAATTCGTCATAATTTACAAAAGAACGATAATTACGCATCACACTCATGAAGGTCGTTCGCGTGGTTAAAGCTGGAGTCGGAGTGTTATAAACAAGTATGCAAAATCTGGGCACAATAAAACACAGTTTCCTTAGAGCAAATGGAAATTATCAAAGGCGTATCATAACCAGAATGAAATGAAATGCAAATGAAATGTTTTTTTTTAGATGGAATAGCTGGCACTTTTCATTTAACGTTTTGTTTTTCTCTTGGTATATAGGAAAAACGGCGCGTGCATTCTCATACAGACCACATCATTACAAAACGAAAAAATTCTATAAATTTAGACATGGCTTGCGTAGTCTATTATTATATTATGATTGCATTGTTGAACTTTTTGTTGAATATACGACATCGAATGCGATAATTAAATGGTGGAATTTTATGCGTCAGAATTATGATTATTGTGATGATCATGATCATTATTATTACTGCATTCCAAGCTAACCTAAAGCATAATTATGTTTTAAATTAGTGGAATAATAATAATAATTATGATTATGATGATTATTATTATTATTATTATTATTATTATTTATCTATCAGTAAACAGATACTGCCGCAAATACATTGTTGATTTATTTTTGGGGGCGGGTGGGGTTTGAGAGCTAAACACTTTTCGTTTAATATAATAAGATTTTTTAGTCGCCGAATTTAAAGCCAGTTCGAATATTTGTATAATATAATCTATTAGAGTGAACCTTCATATTAACAATTATCCTGGAGTGCTATCGGGAGAATACAGATAGAAGCACAAGTCCTCTGTTAATTTTTCTCAATTTTTTAAAACTCTGAAACAAATAATTTAACAGGATAGAGAATCACTAATTATATATCAATGATTTAAGCTGGTAGCAAGTCTATTTTAAAAAGGCCACTCGCGCTACTGTTTATGACTTTTTGATATTGATACATTTTGATATGGCCTGTACATATGAAATTATACCATTATTACCACTATATAAATTTAATTAAATACGTTTTATTTATACTATAGGAATGCCTTTTCTGCGTGCGTAATAGAAATGTAGGCCTAATTTGTTTTCCATTTGTTTTAATTTGCTGCCCATAATGGTTCAACAGGTTACAGTTAGAGGTGGAGGCTATAAGTAAATAGGCATACTTTATAGAAACACTAAAATGCATGTAACTATTCGTATATTGGAATCGAACAAAGAGGCATGTCTAATGTCTCCATAAATGCTGTAGGCTATGCCGAACCTCACCCCAAGAATTCGTGCCAGAGCGGCCGAGTGTTCTGATTACAGCTATAAAATCCATCTAGCGCACCAGATACCTTATGATTCTGACTCAGCAATGGTTTTTGCACACTGCGCATGCACCAGCTTTACACCAGCTCCAACATTTGAATACGTATATGTTGCCCAGTAGTCCTCAAAGTTCTATTGATTATTTTTTTAGCAGTTTTTTTATTTGCTGAGCTTCGGATCAACAAGTAATAAATATTTCAGCAATAGGGGATATTGCTCTCCCCATAGCTCTTTGTTTGACTTCTATAATAACACTCCCAGATGGTTGTGCACAAAACTGCTGAATAACAAAATGTCACGAATATCACTACTGTAAATAAATATTGTTATTATTATGATTATTATTATTAGTAGTAGTAGTAGGTAGTAGTATCATTGTTACAGAAAGAAGAGAATGCATTAAGTCTAGTTCGCCTCCATTTTCTTTTCTTTACATTTTTTTCCGTTTAATTAATTTCCCTCTCTTGTTCTGAAAAGTTCATCACTTTTTTCCATGGAGTCATTCGCCACTACTTTGTACTTTTTAAGCTCAAGTGTTTTCTGAGCTCGTTCAAAGGCCATCCAGTTGTTTCCTATCCGGATATCTGCCCGGGACCGATAAGGAAGCTGGGCTCACGCATGTTTCCGTCTGCAGCTAACCGCGCTGAATTTTCTATAGTCCTTACTGGCGAGACCTCGGCGCATACAGTAAAGCGATTAGCACATTGTAGGACCCAGTTTTGTGTTGAGAGGCCAAGGGGCGACGGGGAGGGGGGTACATGGAAAATAAATGGATTTATGTTCTGGCCCAGTTGTTTTCCAAGGTCAGTAGCCTACGCAGTGCATATATTTATTGGAATACGCGTTTGTCTACTTTCTGTTTTGTACAAATTGGTATAGTCCCTTGTTTTCACAGTTATCTGATTTCACATCAACTTCATACCAGGGCCTACCTTACTCTGTACTGTTGAAGGAAAAATAGGCTGTACATATGGCTGTAGGGGTATACTTAAACTGCATGCTTATAAATGTTTCTTATTAAGTGTGAAAATGGATCGGCAATGGGCACAGAACGCACTGACATGCAGATTGCACGCTGTACAGAGGTTTTAACCAGCTCTCCGCCCTCTCCACAGTATAGTGCATTTAATTCATCTGTAATGAGCGAAGGTGTAAGAAACACAGTTACTAAGAAAAAATATTTTGATTAATACATTTGAATAGTATTGTCATCAGATAGAATAACTTAAATGGTGGCTTAAGGGTGAGGGAAAAAAACTTTATGCTCGCCTCTAAAATGTATTATGCTTCCACTGCATTAAGAAACACGAAACTGCGGCGATTAGCTTGCTGTCTGTTAAAGTACACCAAACAGAGAAAGGCATAGCTCAGTACTTCATTCTTGGCCATCGGCACTTCATTCATTTACCGTTAAATAGCATTGGGGCCACTTCAGATGTCACAGTTTGTAATTGAAGCATGCAGTGCCGAAGGAGGTAATGAATTCAAAGCGACAAGAGAGTGTTATAACTAACATCAACATTTTGTTTTAAATTCGATTACAATGTTTTAAATAAAACTCCCATGTGGGTATATGCTTACACAAGATTGGGAATTGTTAATGTAGGCTACGCATCATTTATCGCTTCATTTTCAACTGAATTTGTGCTTTTGAGCCAGCTATATGCAAGTTATGTGAATGCACTGACATGCCCGTTTCCGTTTTAATTTGATTTCTAGTTTCAATTATTTGGCCACATGTGGTAATGTAATTAATTCATTTTTCTCCAGTCTGCCGCGAGACGAGCGGGCACCTGCTGCGCTAACTGCCAGACAACCACGACTACTCTCTGGCGGCGCAATGCGAATGGCGACCCGGTGTGCAACGCCTGCGGGCTTTACTACAAACTGCACAACGTAAGTAGTCTACCGCCGACGGCGAACTGTACCTAGATTCAGTCGAATGGGTCTAGTGGGCGGACAGCTTGTATTGATTAACGCATGGGGGAGACGGGGACGCAAAGCCTGCTTACCCCGTCAAGCGCAACCCGTTGACCGTTTTTCCTCTTTCTTTATGTCTTTTTGTTTTCATTAGAGGCGTTAACCCCAAGAGACAGAGGAGGGTGGTAATAGCATTCAAGCAGCGGCGTCTGTTAAACTGACGGGAGTTTGGTTTAAAGTAGCCTTTTCAGATTTAGCGTGGCTTCCATCGCTATTTATTTTAAGTAGATATGTTAGCTTGTTTAAAGAGATGAGACAAAAGAGTCAGACGAGACAAAGTATAATTTCAGTGCATCCTCATACAGCTCGCTTTTACCTCTATTCATTACGTTTGGTCCAGGTATTGACGATAAGAAAACATGTCCGGCAAAGAGATTTTGTAAAATCAATGGTACTTTTTCTCAAAAAGCATTGGTCCGTATTTATATAATAATACTGAATTAATATGACCAGGATGAGTGCTATAAAATGAAATTATCAACGTAAATTTGTATATGCAGAGTATATAATCTTGCCACTTTGGAATAGTTAAAAATCAGACAGTATTTGTATACCGGTAGGCTATAGCCTACATAAAATATTTATTACATAATTTTTAAGCATGTTTTCATTTAATTTCGGCAACTAGCATCCATTTGCACTTGTCTAACGTCCTACTTCCATCCCTTCAGGTAAATCGGCCTCTCACCATGAAAAAAGAGGGCATTCAGACACGTAACCGCAAGATGTCCAACAAGTCCAAGAAGAGTAAGAAGGGTGGCGAGGGCTTTGAGGAGCTCTCCAAGTGCATGCACGACAAGGCCTCGCCCTTCAGCGCTGCCGCGCTGGCCGGTCACATGTCGCACATGGGTCACCTGCCACCATTCGGCCACTCCGGACACATGCTGCCCACCCCCACCCCCATCCACCCGTCCTTCGGTCATCCTCACCACTCCAGCATGGTCACTGCCATGGGCTGAGCCTAGCTCCCCCAAGACCTCACCAGCTGCACCGAGTAGCCCATATTCTCCCCTTCAGTCACAGGAGGGGTACAGGTGTGTGAATGAGCGTGTGAGTGAGTGAGTGTGAGAGCGAGAGAGAGTGAGAGTGAGAGGGAGAGTGAGAGTGAGAGAGAGAGAGAGAGTGCATTTGGCTGCAAAGTGGTGAGCAGCGAGCTTTGTTTTCCTGTTTTTTTTTTATCAGGGGGGAAAGTGGCCTGATTCGGAATTTTAAGAAGGTACAGAATCCGGCTTGATAAAGCAAAAGAGGGAGATAGTGAAATTCAAGAGACTCCTTGAGTTTTTTTCCCCCCCACTGTACTATAAGGATGAGAGGGTAACTGGAGAGGGGGGGGACAGGGGGTCCCTTTTACACCCCTCACTGTAAGGGCCACCTGGAGAATTCAGGGTGAAAATATTAGACTATATTATTATTTTTTTGTCACTTGGTACCTCCTCAGATAAGCGGCCCTCAAAAGATCAGTGGGGGTTACCGTCACCCGCCAGACTCCCATCATGTGATGTCATCCATCCATTGAAGCACTGCCCCTCCCCCTCCTTCTGAGCCCTGCTCTTTCACTGCCCCCCTCACTCATCTCTGCACCACCACTACCACCAGGCCCTGAAGCAGAGGGGGGTCTGTAGAAACTGTGAATATTGTAAATGTCTTAGATACAAGAGGAGGATCTGCCTGGAGAGACTGAGCGTTTCCGTCTGCATTGTTAAATATATGCTGGATTACTGATTACGGACTTCTCCTATTTTTAAAGGACTTTACGGAAAAAAATAAGCAAACAAAAAAGTTTATAAACCCTAATTTGAAAACAGTTTATTATTATTATTATTATTGTTGTTGTTATTATTATTATTATTATTGTTATTATAATTCTGATAATTTATTTTCTTCCTGCATTTTATTTCTTTTCCTCTAAGCATATGGCTATTGTTACCATCATAATTTCTATTATTAATAATAATTCAAGCAAACACTGACTTATTAGCCAAGGTGCTTTCCCTGAGCTGTAAAACGTGACTTCTGATCTGAAAATGTTTCCTCTGCAGAAAAATAAAGAGATCCATTTTTGATACTATATATCCGCTCCATCATTAGTCTCCTAAATACAAAGCTATCACAGAAGAAGCTTTGTGTATGAATGTCTTTTCTGTGAAATCTGAGGCTTTTCATGGACTGCAGGTCTCTGGCACCGAGATCCACAGAGTGACACATGGACCTTTCCGGAAGGCTGTCTGGGCCTCAGTTGTGCATCACATCACCTTGGCAACGCGCTGTAGCTTGCACACACCTGTATCTCGCTATTCTCTGTGTTGTCTACTTTACAGCTTTTTTCTAAAAAAAAAAAAGCCTGCTTCTACCTACTTGTTGAAGTAAATATAACCTGACAATCTAGAAACAATTGCATACTGATAATAAAGAAACTGTACGTGAAAGCAATGCTTCTGAGATCTTGTTTTCATTCTTTTACTAGGCCTGTGACGTGCCTAAACTGAATGAGGCACAAGGGGTGGCGACAAGGCCAATAGCAAAGGTGGATCACGCTCAGCCAATTAGTGAATTTGTTAGACACTACTTAAAACACTTCTGGCCAATAAGCAACTTTGATGGTGAATTATAATATTGGAATGCAAGGCCTGGGCTGAACAGGGTAGCAGAACAATGTCGGTCAGTGAACTGGAGCTTATAATCAGAAGGTTGCAGGATTGCACTTTGAGAAGGGCACTGTTGTAGCAAGATGTTTATGAATGAGCAATGAATTGCATTAGCCAATAACAAGCCATATAAGTGGATTCAACAGAATAAATCTGAGCTATCCAACTTGTGTTGGATAAGGGTTTCTGTCAAGAAAATACATAAATAATGAACTAGGGTCTGAAACCGTTGCTGTTTATTTGTGATGTGCAAATGTTGACCCCAACTTCTCCAGTGAGTCATGTACTGTACACCGTAATTGCTGCCACTGGGGCGGCAGTGTAGTATAATGGTTAAGGAACTGGACTTGTAACTGAAAGGTTGCAGGTTGGATTCCCAGGTAGGACACTGCCGTTGTACCCTTGAGCAAGGTACTTAACCTGAATTGCTTCAGTATATATCCAGCTGTATAAATGGATAAATGTAATAAGACGTTGTGTAAGTCGCTCTGGATAAGAGCGTCTGCTAAATGCCTATAATGTAATATAATGTAATGTTAGAACAGTATACATAGAATGTTATTTTCTTCAAGACACTGAGAACTGCTCCTCATCGGCAATATCACATCTGAAACTCACAAGACATTTTTCCCCTATTTTTCTCAGACTGGCAGAAAGGGATACTCTGAAAAGAGGGTCCTTTGGTAATCTCATGAGACATAGAGTTTTATTACTGAAACAGGAACGCTAAAAAAATATATATTTTACTTTTGCGTGTGAAGCACAAATCACACACAAAAAGAAAAATGCGACTGGCCGACATCACAGAAGGCAGGGCTGAAGCTGTATGCTACAGGATGTGTTACGTGTACAACAACATTTATACGGAAGGAAACCAGTAGACTCCATGGATCTACGGCTCAAGAGGATCACTACAAAAATGCCAGTCTGTACAGAGGAAAGCAGCAGATCCACCCAGTATTCAGAATTTCATATTCCTTCAGTGAGTTGGTTCATGGCTGGCGTCCATTAAATGCGTCCACAGCGAGAAAGCACTTTGTGCTCTTGTTATGCAAGTCAGCTACACATTCTGTTCTCTTTGAGGTGAAATTCCTTTGCCATTTTGTCTGCAGCCGCTTTGAGAATGACCTTTGTTCTAGTGCTTTCCTATTGTAATCTTTCTAAAAAAGGGTCACTTTTGATTAAACGTGTTCTCTGTGTATGTTACAATGCAGGCACACAGTTGTTATAATGCTCTTACGATTACACACATACATTTCAGAGTTATCATACATGATCATTCATACCTCTTCAATATTTATCTAGATGGAGACAAACTACATTTTTAAAATAGAGTAGTCCTCTTTTAACATAGTAGATTCTTAATTATTAGATAAAAAAACGACAAAATATTCTTCATATAGTTCTTCAAAAACAATAAAAAATGTTTTGCCCCACTCTTTCATATAAGTTATTCAATGCAGACAGACAGACAGTTAGACAGTTACATAGTTACATAGATAGATAGATAAATGCCAGCTTTTTGTTCCCATGGCTGCATCCAATCACTCAGAATAGTACGCAGGTGTGTTTAGATGTGTTTGTCTTTCCACACTTGTGTGGACCAGCTGATGTCCAGATGTGCAAGAGAGAGGACAGCAGGGTGCAAAGAGCAGCAACCTGCAGACAGGCAGCGCTGATGCAACTGGACGGTGACACTGGCTCTTCTTCATGCCATTTATACATTTTTTTTTTTTTTTTTTTTTTTTTTTTTTTTTTTTTGCTCAATTTTCCTTCTGTCTCCCTGTGCAGCGTCTTTGTGACAGTTCTCTGTAAAAAGCGCTATACAAATAAAATTGAATTGAATTGAATTGAATTTTTGAGGTCACAAATTTTTAGCATTCTTCTTCCATATATTTTGTTGGTGCCCTGGGTCTGGTGTCTCATTCTATGCCACCCAGACAGCAGTACTTAACATGTCGAGTGCACATAGGCTCTGTTGTTTGATTGTCATAATTTTGATGTTATCACAATTGCTTTTGCTGATTAACAATGATATAGTCGCTGAAATTTCTCACGGCGACGATATCATAGCACACGCACGTGCACGCGCACACACACACACACACACACACACACACACACACACACACACACACACACACACACACACACACAACCACCAACAACAATACAGAGAGATATACATCAACACACACCACACAGACACCCACCCACATACACAATAATACAGCTAGATTTTCTCTCTCACCCACTCTCTTACTCTCTCTCTCTCTCTCTCTCTCTCTCTCTCTATCTCATCATACACACAGATATGTGCTCTCACCCTCTATGTTACAGGGTCTGCCTATTTACATTTAGGCATTTAAGAGATGATCTTATCCAGAGCAACATAGATTACATTTTTTACATACAATCCATTTATACAGCTGGATATTTTACTGAAGCAATTCAGTTTAAGTACCTTGCCCAAGAGTACACCAGCATTGCCACAACTGGAAATCGAACCTACGACCTTTGAGTTACAATCCGAGTTACCTAACCTATATAGTACTCTGGCATTAAACCAGCTATTATACTATACTACTGCACTATTTATGTAGTTTTCTGTATGTTTGTTTTATATCCTCCTCTCCCTCTGCCATCTCTCTCTCTCTGGCTCTCCCTCTCCCCTCTCTCTCTCTCTCTCACACTTTCCGACTCTCTCTGAATAGCTGAGGGAAGTGAGAGGAAGGGCATTAGGTCTTTAGTAGGATAGAGGAAGGAAAGACAATCCAGCAGCCCGTGAGCACACATGTGGGGAGGACTGGATGTTTCACACAGATGTGCTCACAGCTGAGGGTTTCAGGAAACTGCCCTAAACTTTTTTCACTTTTAACCATTTAACAAACAGCTAAGAGGAAACAATCAGCCCAGCCGACAGCTAACTACCGCAGCAGATTAGGGCCAATTACGGCCACGGTCATCCTCCATCCGCTAAAGCTAATGCACCCCCTCCAAACACCCCGCCCCCCCCCTCCTCTGCTAAACACTCCCAGACTGCACCACACTGCAGCAAATATATCCCTTCCCTTTGCACCCGTTTTCTCTGCCTTTCTGGAAGGACGACAACATCAGGGTTAAGGTCTGGACTCGTAGTGCTGCGTAAATGACACGGTTCCGGTTTAAAACACGCACAAGCTGGCCCTGACGGCGAGTACGGAAACACGGCGCAGTTAGAGTTAATAAATCATTACGAGGTATTAATGTGTGTGTGTGTTTTTTTTTAACTTTGTTTTTTTGGCTGCCCTTTTTGAGCATGAAATGGCCGGCAAACTTCAATGCAGTCTCCAAAGGAACAAACTGTGTTCCCAAAAATAATAAGCAGTCTGCCAACGTCAGAGCCGGGGAGAGGGTGAAAAGGCTGCTTTCTTCTGCTGGGGGGACCGGGGGCCCACAACCAGCCCGCGGCCCGGCACCGCGCTCATTCTTGGGGGCAGAGGCACGTGTCCATCCGTCTGTCTGTACCCGACATGTGAGTCTACAATGTGCATGTTTGCTGATTCTTCTTGGGCCTTTAACTGGAACATTACTATTTTAGTACAGGTAACAGCTATTTCTAGTACACTTTCTAAATTCTAGTACTCAGTCCATCAATAAACATAAAAAGATAAATGGAATGTTAATGAAAGAACTGGATATACCTGCACACTAGGTGTATCTGGGGTTCCATAGTATAACATAGCATAGCATAGCAAAGCATGACATAGCCAATGGGAAAAAGATAATACTACTGATATGCGGCAAAACTTCAAGGCAATTTTGTAAGAAAGCAGCAAATAACAAAGTTAAATTGCTAGGAAGTCACTTATATCAGAGTACACCTCATCTCGGTGGAGTTCTGTCTGGCCAGGCTGATGTAACAGGTAACACAAATGGATTTTTTTAAAAACCTGCCAAAGGGCCAAAGGTCAGAAGGTTTAGGTTAGTTTCATGCCGGTTGGGGATAAACCAAGTTGAGGAAAAATCCTGATATTCTTGCTGTGTGTGTGTGTGTGTGTGTGTGTGTGTGTGTGTGTGTGTGCATACGCATAGGTTTGGGGGGAGACAGGGAGACATGTCACCCCCAATATTTTCATATTAATTAACCCCCCCCCAAGTTTAAATGAAACCTACGCCTGTTTGTGTGTGTGTGTGTGTGTGTGTGTGTGAGAGAGGGAGAGTGCACACACCTTGCTGGGGGGGGGGGGGGTCACATGAAAGCAGCTACTGAAAGAACTAAAGCAAGAACAGATCATGATCACACACAGGGTCAGAACATAGGGGGGATGGGGTAAGCTTGTTTGTATCACGTCTCACATAATAGCAAAACAATCGAGCAGGATACTCTTTCTAAGGGCACTTTGATTGCCATTGCCACAAACGTTTTTTCACACACAGATCTCTGTGACTGACACACCTGCAGGTGCCACACAGGCAACCCAGTTGGGCATACAGCGCACAGTGTAATTTGCTTTGATATCAGTGGCTAGAATCATGAAAGCCGAATCTATCCTGTCCTTCAGATTCTCAGGATTTCACGAAGGAAGAACTTTGTCCCGACACCTATCTGCACTGTCCCTGCAAGCATTCATTCATCCATGAACAATACATCACAAAAAATATCAATACATGCAACAAAAAGAGGCCTTATTCATAAAATAAATGCAGAATATGGAGTGTTATGAAAGGAGGGGCTAACTCACTGCGGGGAGCACCCAGAGGAGCCTTTGGGGGGTCTCCTAAATCAGTCTTCTGAAAGGTTTATGGGTCCTCGGTCTGCATACCGACCCCCCTCCCCCCCGCACTCCAGATTTGTTTTTTCACCAAATTCAATTAATGGAATCAAACGGAATGCGCGCCCTGGCTCGAGTGCGAGAGCAGTTAGGAGAGATGGAGATAAAGGATGAAAGGGAAAGGAGGTTGGTTGGGTTTAGTTCCCCAGTCCCTATGAGGGGAGAGGGACTCTGAGACGGGAGCCTGTCCTGATCTGCCTGATACCACCGTCACCCCCTCTCCCCCGCTGAGGGACGCCCCAATTCCATCTGACCAAAACTGGACACAAGAAATGCCCAACTACAGGACATTGGGAGGGTAACTAAAGGGTTTAAACTGACACACACACACAAAACAGAGTAGCAACGTAAAAGGCATCTGAGTTACAGCAGAGTAGGCTGTATTGGGAGTTGCGGTGGCATAGGGTGTAGATGAGTATCCAAGTCCAGGGGTACGAGTGTAGGAGCCGTGCAAATTTAAATGCGCTCTGAGTAGAAGGTATCTGATTTCAGGTGTAGTGGATTAGGAGGTATCTTGTTCCAGGGCTTGTAGTTCATGGGTAGAAAAAGTACAGTTCAGTGCAGATGGGTGAGAGAAGAGAGACGAGTTCAAATGCGGCCAAGAGCAGTAGGTATGCGGGCACCAGGGAAAAGACAGAGAACGCTGGAACAATAAGAACAAAAAGATCAACTGAAAATTAGTTAATCCTCCACAGGCCAAAAGACCCAGCTCAGATGTAGCCCTGATCAAGGTAGTAATTATGGCGCATGCCATTGTTGTGTGTTACGTGAGCCCTTATATTCAGATTGCTGGATTCCACCACAACCTCCTGCACTGTAGCTACATACCTTACTACCATCCCAGGCCCTGAAAGCAAAGTTGAATGCACGTGTCCTCTGAATGTTGTTTTTGCTTTGATATAGGGCCTTGTTCACCTAGAAAGACGAGGCAGCTTCTCTGAAACAGGGCATGAAATTGCACCCCCACAATGGGTCAGAATGCTAATAATAAGTCTTTGTCAACTTCCCTTTTCAGTTGGGCACCAGAGATTCATAGAAATGCGGTCCCTTGATAACACAGTGTCATGCCGGGGCCAGGGAGGGGCTGGGGGGATGGAGACAGTACATGAATGAGAGCAGGAAAAGCGAACACAGATTACTCAAGGCCACAGTCTCACAGAACCCAGGCTGACCCACTCACACCTCCACATTCAATAGACTAGGCCGGGGCGTGGCAGAAGTATTCACTGTATGATGTAACCCTGAGAGGTTTACATGCTCCCTATGGCTTGAACATATTGCCACCTGGATCCACTGGGCTTAGAAAGTCCCGCCGGTCTGTGTCCTGGTGACCACGGAGGTGATCTCCAGTGGATCCGTCGTACACCCTCATCCCATCCACAAGTCACTGTAACAATGCTGATCCACAAGATTGTAACTGTCAGAAAACAAGAGGACAAAAGGCTTGAGGTCACATGCCCACTGCCTCTGGCACAAAGTCATAAAACCATCAACAACACAAGAATACATAATGACAAGAATGGGCCATCCATCTTGGCTCACCATTTTCCAACAAACTATCCTAGAAAAAAGGCAAAGACTAATTTATTAGAGTATGTGACTACAGGACAGTGTCTGTGGGCTAGTTTGTGGCTGTTGAAGGGGACAAAAGACTAGTAACTCTCTTTGACAAAACCCATATAAGTGATTGACAGCGTGGCTCAATCCATGCAGTGTGATCTGAACAATACAATACATGTGCTACCTGACATATACAGGCCACACACCAGACAGTCTCATCCAGAGAGACTTACTAGGACATTGTGAGATTAAATGCATGTCCTGGAAACAACAAGATTAACAAACCTGTTGGTTTTCCAGAACCAAGAAGTAAAAACGTCATGGACCTTTTCTGAGTGGTCATAAAATGCAAGTAACTCAGTGGGTGTTCTTCTAATGGTACAAAGTGTGAATGCAATGTCATCCCCCACTTTCGCAGTCACCCTAAATTTCCAAATTGATTATGCCCTTTAATCATCTGAGCCCCGCTCTCCAAAAACCCCCCACCTCAGTTCAGCCACACCTTAATACAGCTGCATTTTAGCTTTGCTGAGCCCAGATTTTTTTCCAAGCATTGAAAAAAACAGGAAGTGAAAAACTTAAACAGGAAATACTTGTGGAGTATTATTAAGACCAAAGGATAAAAAAAGCTGACACAGGCAGTGAAACAGAAAGACAAACAGAGAGTGAGGGGGAAAAGCATGGATGATAATGAAAGAGTGAAGAAGTAAAAGAGAGAGAGAAGGAGATAGTGAGAAGGGGTTTCATATCACTGTCCATGGTTAGAGAATGGCAAAATGTTTCTTTCAGCTGTTTGCATACTGGTGAGTATATGAAAATGACAATGGAAAGTTCTGTACTTTTGAAAGTTGTATTCACACACTCCTCCTGCATACACCTATTGATTTTCATTTTCATGATATAAGGCAAATCTTAATTGATACAACTTGAAATAATCTGAAGGAAATAATTCCTGTATTGTTACCAGTTGTCAAAATTAAGTAACAAAGGGGTATACACATAAAGGTTAATCATGGCGCTGAATAAAATGAAAAAATAGATAGTTACTTTGTGAAATTCTGACCGTGGAAGTGCTGACTGTGGCTGGGAATCCCATGGGATCATATGTGTTGGTTTTGGGGGAGACAGGGATACATGTCATCCCCATATTTTCATGAATTAAAAGCTGGAATGGCTGGTAAGCTTATGAGGCTTGACATTTAACTACACAAGACTAGGTGGTCCAGAAGTGTGTCTCCACCAAGGTGAAATGAAACCTATGCCTATTCATGGGGTGTTGCACAACTGGCCACAGAGTTGACCAGGGATGCTGGGTTTAAATTGGCAGGGGTATTTCCACCTTATTGTAAAATTAAATTCTCCACCCCAATGATCCATGCAGTATTTTGTCTGCATTTATTCTTTATTTATCCAAGTGAGTACCATTGAGATAAAAATCCGGAAACTGCACAGATTGGCTGGTGGACTGTAGAGTGAACAGAGCAGACTGTCAGTACGTTTTGGAAGACATGATTGCTATGGTCGGGCAGTATGGTGGTGCAGTGAATAGTGGCACAGTGTTGCCTCACAGCAAGAAGGTACAGAGTTTGAATCCCAGTCCTGAATCCCCTTTCTGTGTGCAGTTTGCATGTTCTCCCTGTGTCCTCTGGGTACTCCAGTTTCCTCCCACCATCCAAAGGCATGAATTGGAGACCTGTCCATAGGTGTGAGTGAATGGTGTGTGTGCCAATGTGATGGATTGGTGACCTGTCCAAGGTGTATTCCTGCCTCTTGCCCAATGCTTGCTCTAGCTCCAGCTGAGGAGCCCTGAACAGGAATAAGGGGGTTAGATGATGGATGAATCATTGCTATGGTATTGCCCTTCCAAATGGCTGGAGGACATTGTAGCAGAATCAGGTACAAAGGTACTAAGAATCAGCTTTTCATGGAGCATCTGAAGTACAGAAAAACAGGCTTCCTCCCAGCTCCATACTCTCTACCACTGGGAGCAAATCCGAGATTAGTTTACTCACCCCAATCCTCATACACCTACCTTATTGTACTTTTTTTATCCTCTTCCAGGATCAGTTGCTAGGCTGAAAATTATCATATACCTTAACCCCTCATCACACTTACCAGTGCACCATTTTTTAAAGTATATTTCCTTGGACAGATTTCCAAGGCTCGTGCAGTTCCCATCACGCCAGTCTCCTTTTCAAGCAGCATATTTTTCTAGATACCAGCTGTCTCATTGGAAATGTTGCGCCTTGTGGACTGAGAAACAACAGTCTCTACGATCCATTGGGCCAAGCATTGTTCTATAGGGCGAAGCCCCGCATAGCCACTCCAGTCAGGACAAACAACTGTAGAAACATGGCTGGAACCGAACTAGCTTCCGCTCACATCTCCGTGTGCCCGCGCAACGAAGGGTTAACCTGGGTCCCGGCCGAGCTGGCTGACAGGTGTGGCCTCGCTGTGCTTCTTCCAAAAGTGGGACAGCCCTCCCACGGAGGAGAGGCAGCATTCAAACCTTTCTTTTCTTGTCTGAAGCAGACAAATTCATCCCTCTGTCTTCACACAATTGGGCCTCTTTTTTTTACCCACGGCACCAGAAAGAAGGCTCCTATTTACACCGAGGCGAGCGCTTAATGTGGCGGCCTGTGTGTAAAGGCTCATGGGAGTGGGCGTCTGGAACTGCTATCCTGTTCCGCAGCTGACAATGGTCCAGAGCTCTCCCAGAAGGTAACCCGAGAGGGACAAAACTAGGCCAGGGACTGTGCTGGGGGGGGCGGGGGGGGGTGGAGACCCACTGGTGTGGGTGTCTGCTGTTGGACTGGCCCACAAAGCCCTGATGCAGGAGATCAGACAACAGTATCCGCACTTCCAGGGGCCACCTACACCTCCCCCCATACAAGAGGAGCTCATTCGCTCACATCCACAGTTGGTAATGAGATGCTACTCTCCACACGGTGCTGGGAACAGCATTCAGCACCGGTTGTAACCGGCCATGTGGCATTATGGCTGCAATGAAGTTGGTCGAGTCATAGTCCTCGGGCCTATTGAAAGATGCCGCAGATACCCAAGGGCCTTTGCTCCAGGCTCTCGTAACAACACTTCAGTTCAACACTGACTTTATTTCACAGTCAGGATACACAAAAAGTGCTTCATAGGCCACTGACATAAGAAACCAAAGGAGCCAGAGTGTGCGTGCACATTTGAACCAGTTCAGGGCTCGATTAGACAGCTTGAGTGAAGAGCCAGCAAGCAACCGTACATTTACATTTATGAGACACTTGTATTCAATCCATTTATACAGATGGATATTTACTGCAGCAATTCGGGTTAAGTACCTTGCTCAAGGGCAAGTGCCCAACAAGGGAATCAAACCTCAGCGTTATAAGCCCAGTTCCTAAACCATTAAATCACACCGCCATCCTAATCCTCATTACCAACCATGCTGGCTCAACGCTTTCGTCAGAGTGAGGTGGCCTGGTTTTTTTGTTGTTGTGTCTGTCTCCTCCTGCCCTCATAGCCACCTCTATCTCCCTGGTGTCTGATCCTCTTCAGGAGCGCCCGTTCGAGTCGGGTGAGAGACAAACGTCACGCATCCCTGAACAACAAGCACAAGGGCTTCCAAATACCCTGCACCGGCTCGGCCCCAGCTAGACTCCAGTGAACCAACGGCGTGCTTTGGAGAACAATTGCATTGTTGACGTTTGTGAGGAGATCCAGAGATAGCATAGATGGGACATGGATACATCGAATCTTTAGGCTTTATTTTCCTTTGCATTTCGTCAGGGGACTGAGAAAGTCGAGTGAAATAAATGTGTTATCTCTGTCTCTGTCTGTAGAGAGTTCTCATCCTCTCCCGCTCACTCTCTCTTTCTCTCTCTCACTTTCACACACACACACACACACACACACACACACACACACACACACACACACACACACACACACACACACACACACACACACACACACACACACACACACACACACACACACACACACACACACACACACACACACACCTGAAGAGCATCACACACCCTGCCTTATCCCCTGTGAAAATCACACAGGAACAGCTCTGTGCAGCAGGGGACTCAGAGATCAATTTCCCCAGTAGAGTCTCTGCCCACAGAAGAGCTCTTCTGATACATAGCTGTCCTTGGCTAAAGAGGCTGCTTCGGCTTTCCATGGCAGCACTACACCCTAGCATGGAAATACATGACATCATATGCTTTTGAATGGAGAGATGCGTCAGACTGAGACATCAGAAAATACCCATTCAGCTATGTCTTGTGTTAAAATAATCATTATACAATCCTAAAATGTCATAAAATTAAATCCTGAAAGGCATCACAGAAGTGAGAGGATCTGAGAAAAAGGAGACAAGTACAAAGAAAGTGGGGAAAGTAAGACAAGTGAGAAGGTAGCAGCAATAATCCAGAGAAGAAATTGAGAGGATGACTTTACTGTAATATCTCAAAATTGGATCAAGTCGTGTGCTATTTGATGAGAAACAAATTTAGTTGCAGACAGTCTTCCTGAACTTCACGTCATCGCGAGAAGTGAGGGAATCTGACGGAGGGAAGGAAATCGCAGCATGTAAAAATGCCTGACTGGGACAGAGTTTGGAAGTTTCAGTGGAAACTCGCGCTGTTGAGGTTTCCATTACACTAACTGCGCCTGAAAGCGCACAAACGCTCATGAATTTTGCACACGGGCTCTGCGTCCTTCCCTCAGGGAGTAGAATTTAGGGAGGTGTTAAATGCGCTCTCAGAGCTAAATGCAAACCGAACCGGTTTCCAGCGATCACGTTAACGTCGCTATTCTACATCATCTCTTGAGCGATAACCCCCAGTGCCTCTAAATTAAAGCGCGGTACAGGTGGACGCTCTGTGTAAGAGGACAGTTTCGGATGAAATGCCTCGCGGCGGGGCTCAGTTCGGGTGGACGTCGCTCTAATCTGGACCACGCAGAGGGTCTCCGTGCACGGCATTAACCCTCCGTGATGCCCGCGCCGGACTCCGCATCGCCGCTCTCCTGACATCCGCGACCGACTGAACGCGCGACAGCGCGGATGACGGATGTCACTGGCCGGTCATTTTAGAGAGATTATCCGGAGGATCAGACCTCAGCGTGTCAGACATAGGCAGGGCAAACGGAGCGGGCCTATCGGTGGGCAAATCAGCGCAAAAAAAAAAAAAAACAGACTGCCGGTTTGGCGGGATGTTGCAACTCCAGCGTTTTGCAGCCCTTATCTCTCGAGGCAGATCACAGCATTTGATACGCATCTCAGAATCGTGGAAATGACTCCTTCCAAAATGCAAGATGAGTGAAAATAAAAAAAAGAGAAAAGAAATACGCCAGAGCGCTGTTTCTCAATGAACCCTAACTGCTGTGCCCTCTTTTTCTCTCTCTCTCTCTCTCTCTCTCTCTCTCTCTCTCTCTCTCTTTCTCTCTCGCTATACCCCAGCCTTTATCTTGTGCTCCCTCCTACAGTTTCAGATTGGACTATCACGCCGTAGACAGAGTTGATCAAACTGCCTGGTGTCTATTTTGTGCAAATCTCGCCCTGATTTCTGATGGCCTCTCCAGATTTCAGGCCCGGGGTGCGAGGGGGGGGGGGGGGGGGGGCGTGGCTGTGGTGGTGGAACGACGAGAAGACCCGCGGGTTTTCTCTTTTTTTCCTCGCCTTCACCCCAATTCTTCAATCTTGCTTTAATTTCAGCTGATTGCCACTTCAGCAGACGGCAGCCCCTCTTATC
>CM056378.1:102431107-102566107 GCA_029718625.1 Synaphobranchus kaupii | reverse complement strand
AAAAGGGAACTGACTGGCGCAAGAAACCTTAAGGTATTTCAAAAAAAGGAACTGATTGTTGCAAGAAACCTTAAGGTATTTCAAAAAAGGGAACTGATTGGTGTAAGAAACCTTAAGGGGCATTTGCAAACACTGCTAGCTAAAGTTAGTTATTTCGCTAACTGTGGGTAGCTATCACAAACGTGACGTTAGCATGTAGCTAACTGTTCAGCAAGTTTGGTGTCAAAATAATTGCACTACACTGCCTGGCTAAAAAAAAAGTTACCGTTGCACCCTTCATGCATAGTGCCCACTGTACAAGCCTCTGAAGGCAGTGTTATGATCTGGGGTTGCTTCAATTGGTCAGGTCTAGGCTCAGCAACGTTATGCAGCAATAAAATTAAGTCAGCTGAGTACCTGAATGTACTGATTGACCAGGTTATCCCATCAATGGGCATATTCCAGGACGACAATGCCAAGATTCATTGGGCTCAAATTGTGAAAGAGTGGTTCAGGGAGCATGAGGAATCATTTTCACACATGAATTGGCCACCTGACCTTAACCCCATTGAAAGTCTTTGGGATGTGCTGGAGAACACTTTACGGAGTGGTTCAATTCTCCCGTCATCAATACAAGATCTCGGCAAAAAATGTATGCAAATCTGGACGGAAATAAATGTTGTGACATTGCATAAGGTTGTCGAAACAATGCCATGACGAATGCGCGCCATAATCAAAGCTGAATGCGGTCCAACTAAATATTAGAGTGTGCAACTTTTTTTTTGGCCAGGCAATGTATATTCAAATGCACTAACTTAGCATAGTAACTTTAATAACATTAATGATAGCTATGCGTTTGACTCACAGAACGGTTATGTGGTTTGACTGCAGAAAATCTATTTTCTTTTTTTTAGCAAGCAAGATTACGTACACACATTGTGTCCCACGACGCAACATTTGGCAGACGAGCAGCTGAGATGATGACATACACATACAGCGACGTAGAGCACAATGTGGCCCCAGATTTGGCCTAACACCGTACTTGCGCTCTTGCATACTATGAAGTACGTTCTAGCTAGTACACTTGGAAGAACATACTATCTAGTATGCAAGTACGCAGAACACAAGTATGCATAATGGAGCACAGCCAGTGACCTGGCTTGAGTGTCTGCCTGGCTATTGGAGTGCAGACATCGGGGCTGCCCCTCACTCACCTCTTTACCAGCCCTGGGTGCAAGATTACATCCCCTTTTGCAAAATGCAGTTTGGCTCATTTCCAGGTATCCTCCCGGTGTGGGTTTGTGACACATTTGGACATCTATGGAGCACTGTAGAGCCATCGATAACACACACAAATAAAACACAGATGAGATCCTGACTGGGGCTGTAGTTCTGTGTAAACACACATAAGTGCTGTTTATGTAAATCTTCAATAGTTACTGGCTCATGGGTGGGTGCATTGGAGGAGTGAGTTCCCTTCAGCTGCAGTGGTCCTCGTGTGTGTGTGTGTGTGTGTGTGTGTGTGTGTGTGTGTGTGTGTGTGCGTGTTTTCATTGTTTGTACTCTATATGATAGTACATGTTTGGTGAAGACACATTGCAAAATAAATTCAAACTGTTCTGTTCTCGTCTGTAGACAGTATGTTTTAAACATATTATACATAGTTGTATATCTCTATATACTGTATTCATCATTAAACTTGATTTTATTTGCCTAGAATGATTTTTGTTAAATGGCTCTTCTTAGACTTATAATAATTTTTCTCTTGCTTTGTCGTCTCTTTCCTTTTTTGTGCACCTCATTTTGCAAATGAGAGACTTAACCGCCAAGCTTTCTCCCACTGTGGTAAATTGAAAATTTAAAGAACGGCCCATAGACTGTTGCCTTAGGGCATGACGAGTCTGTTAGTAATTTATTTCTGATCGAACACCACAAAAGCTTTTTTTGAGCATAAGATTTTAGAATATCGAATGGGTTTACTTGTTATTATGCATATCAAAAAATGAACAAAACGTTATTCGAACGAAACTCAGTATTCAAATCCGTCTAGGACTTCTCCCCGAGGGCCTGTAGATGTTGGCATGAACTGTGACTCAGCGAAAGGGCTCCTTACAGTGAACTGAAACATTCTAGGAAACACATTGTTACCAAGTTAGGTTTTGGGCAGATAGCCATTCTGAAAATCAGTTAACCAAACCAAAGTAAAATGCTGTTTTGCTGAGTACTCCCTAACAATCGAAAATGTTATGAATTAGCCAACTAGAAATATGAAAGTGATTAATCGCACACTGGATGCACTTGATTGCATGTCAGTGTGACAGAGTACTAACACGTCATGGGAGGGCATTTGTTTCATATCGTAGATTTCATTTTTTAGTGTTGGATATTTGTTATGGGATGTCAGTGCAGTTTCTCTTGTATCTTCTCTCTTAAACGGTCATCCTATTGGTCTACAGCGCAGTTTTTCACCCTTGCTGACATTCACACAGTTCATCTATTTTTTTTGCCAATTGATCCTGAGATATGAACAAGATTTGCACAGACCACGTATCATCCACTGATGAGAACCACAACGTGACACACCCCAGTGGTAAAGCCACCCTCTTTGAAATAAGAGATAACATTTGATAAAGTTCCATTTGCACACACTTCCTCTGCGATATACAGAATTTCTGCAATTTCTTCATTTCTTTCATCACACCCAAAAAGGAAAAGATGACAGATGAAAGAGAGAGATAAACAAGATGATATGAAAGTAGGCCCAGGTGTGACAATGTTTACCCTCAAACTAATTGAACTGGTGTCATAAGAGCTACGCATCTGCTATATTTCTGACAGGCAATGCATGGACATATTTCCTTTTTTTGAAAAATCAATCATTGAGACAGAGGACTTAAACCCAAACTGTACGATGGGCAAAAACACGTTGGAAATGTACACAAAATGAAACAGATGTTCAGTGTCCATGTTTCATTAGCGGGTCTTTAAAGTCAGCTCGCGCAGACAGCTGTAATTAGTACGCACTTACAAAGAAAAACACGCGAGGTGTCGTGTTAACGGTTGCCATGTTGGGACACTTGACCTCTGACGACACTGAAAGGAATCCAAGGTCAGGTACACTTGTGGACACTCGCCAGACACCGAAGCGACCATTTTTAATGGCTCCGAGCCAGCGCGGCACAAGCGAGGTACGCTCGAACGTGGCTAAGCTAAACGCGGCGCGGCTGGTGCCGTCGTGCGCGTGAGTAGGTCAGAACGGGAGAGGGCGAGGGCGAGCGCCGGTGGTCCGGAGGCGGGTGGTTCGGAGGACGAGTGACACCGCCCGCCTCACACTGCCTGTATTGTCCTCGCTCTGCGCATGCTGGCCCGACACAACTGTCATGCCCATTTCCACAGTGCACCCTCAACCGCCCGTGTTCCCCCCCGTCCCAGGCCCTGGGCGAGCCATTACTCCCGTACTGTGTAAATAAGATGACAGAGGCTTCGCACCCTCTGTCCGCCCGTGATTAATATGGAGAGTTCATTGGAGATGACAAGATAGCCCAGTCTGTGTGATGAACCGCTGCGAGCGGCAATGTAGCCTCTGTTCTCGCGGTCGGGCACGTCCACTCTTCGAGGCTTCGTGTCGTTCCCATAGCGCTGACCGCCTGGCCCGATCCCCTATTTTAGACTGCGTCAATTAAACACTTACATATTAAGAAAATAATTCCTTTTTTTGTTTTTGTATGAACAGCTACCACTTATTGATCTATTGGTTTTTAAGCACCTGGAATGCGCAAATCAGTTGAGCACAACGGCCAGATCAGAGTCACGCTGAGGTGAAGCTGCCTGGGAGTGCTTCACTGCCTCGCCCTTTCTGCTCAAATCCAGCTCTCATTTTCATACAAAACATAAATAAATAACACACGTTAATATAAACTCTTTGTGTAATCTATTGTGTATCTGAACTTTTCAACTCGCTGAGTGTCAAACTTATGTTACCAATGTTTTTGTGCGTCTTGAAAAATTCAACTGACAAAACACACGCAAGCATATACAATCCCACACACACGCACACACACACACACTCACTTAATACTTTCCAGGCAAAAAGTATTATATAACTTTCCCTGTCATTTTTTATTGTCATTTAAGGAAGTACTTCCCTCAGAAAAGGCACCCTGCGGGCCTCAGCGCAAATGGTGATACAGAAGATCATCCTGACAACACAACCCAAGCACAATTAGACTGTATTGAGTGACAGAGGAGTTATTAGTCCATGTACTGCAACCCCACTCCCTCTCACAAACTGTACACTGGCTCGGTTACACTCCTTCAGCTTGCGGCAATCGGACGTTGCTCTAGTCCAGTGTGAATGCGCCGTGGCCCTCTGGCCCTTAAGCCTCATTGCTCACAGCTCGCCGCATCGTTGTTGCTTTTGGATTTTTTAAATGAAGAAGAAGGGTGAGGAGCATGCAGTTACTCTAAGCTTGTTTCTGCAAGTGTTACTTTCCCACATACCAGTCAGCTGCTCCCAGCCCCCCCCTCCTCCCCCGTCCCCCACCCCCCCCCATCACATTTCCCAGCTTCTCTGTCATGTTCTGATGTGAATTGGGGGGGGGGGGGGGGGGGGGCGCACAGATCTTGCCCCATGGCTATGCGTGACCCCTTCCAAAGTTCTCATCTGTCATTCGTTCATAAATAATATAAACACTAGTTCTCTGCCAGCAAATCTTTTTCTACATAATTATTTTATTTGTATTATTTATTATTTGTATTATTTTATCACACCTTAAATTTTGCTGCGACATATTTACGCAGCTACAATAACTAAAACCAGAAAAGAAAAGACAATGACTCACATATGACCCAGCGTTTCTCAAACCTTGGTCCTCAAGACACACAGTTTTCCATTCCAACATGCAGCCTTAATTAGGTTTGGCTGAGCTATTAATTGAAGAGAGCAGTGGTGCGTCTCTTGGCAGGCACGTGTAGTTAAATCGCTGTGAAAGAATTGGGTTGTTGGAAGGTTGTTTGTGCTAACAGAACGCAATGGGGATTTTTGGCTAATGTTTTGCCCCATGAAATAAATGCGTTATGCAGATATTTTTGAGCCTGATTCAATATGATTAGTTTATATTTGAATCAACTGATTTCTGATATAGAACTAAACTAATCACTAATTTAATAACTAAATGGAATCAATTAATTAGCTCATTTAACTTTGTTGAAACAGTTGCCCAGGTTAGCGAACAATAGAAGGAGCAATTATTCCTGAGGCTTTGCACCTCAAAATGACCATATCTGAACTGAATAAGTAAGCCAACAAGACTTATAGATCACCTTATAAAATCACAGGTTGAAACCACAGAAGAACAGAGGATATAAATGTTTACGTTTCAAAGTATACGTAGCAGAATAGAAATTGGAAGGAGGAAGTAGATTTTCATAAACAGTTTGACGTTTCCATTTTCTCAGCCAATCAGTCATTTGGGAGGACTGGTGAAATGTCTGCCTGACAGTAGATTAGTGTGGTGTAGGGACGGTGACGCCGGGTGGGCCCAACCAATCTAAAGCCAGGTACAGGCGGATACGGACAAACGAAGGCCCCGTTCACCCTTTCAGGCAAACCTGAACGTCAGACGCCGTTTTTCAGCCTGCTACAGACTGTTAATTTTGAAAGTATAGTTGACATTTGTTGAGAACGCCACGCAGGTTTGTTTTGAAAGGGCATTTTTTTTGTTGTACGTGCGCGAGACTACAATGCTCTTTCACTGAGTGCTGTGACGGTAGCGTGCCGTGACCCGCGGCCCACTTGCTGCCTCTGTTTCGGGTATTTATTTATTTATCCATTGTGGCCGAGTTGGGCCAGACCTGCCCAGATCATTAGCAAGAGCCCCTATTGTGTGCGCCAGCGGCCCCCAGACGCGCAGACACTCACCTACAGACGAGCCTGGGGAAAGTGGGGCGGGCGGCTCCGCCAATTTCTATGACAGGAAGTAGGACCGGAGCCGGCCCACACACCAAGGATGCTGGGACGAGGGAGGCTTAGTGCTGGCACCGTGGGAGGGGGAAAAAGAGAGAGAGAGAGAGACAAAGAGAGAGAGAAAGAGAGAGATAAATATAAATTCAGAGTCAGCAATAGCTTTGAACTTTTACTCACAAACATGGAAGACGTTATCACAATATTCCCAGAAGTAGTACACAGTTGCTGAGTATGAGGAGGCAATGGAGTTAACCGACGGCCTACTTGCCTAAAGACTCTCCAGGGCACACTTTCATACTGAGTTCTGATGGCAGTTTGCAGAGGTGATTAAGAGCCAATCCCCATGGTGACAACAACAGAGGAGTGTGATGGAGTGAGTGAGTGAGTGATTGGCAGAAGGCACGCGCCGTCTGTTTACACAAGGACGGTCATTCAGGACTGAGGCCACTTCAAACCTCCTCTTACCCGGTTAATCCCTTAATGATCAGGCATTGAGAGAGGGAGTGAGTGAGTGGGAGAGAGAGCGAGAGAGAAAGAGAAGGGGGGGAGAGGCTGGGACACTCATACATAAGTATTTGGCTAACTTGAGTCCTGCTGCCTGTGCCGCTTTCCCGATTTCAGCTAAAGACATTCAGGCCTTTTATTGGAACAAATGTTAAAAAAGCAAGGACTGGGCAACACATAAACCCGGTCGTCTACAGAGTACAGGCTATGATCACACTGCAATCTATGAAAAGGTCAAGACGTTGGGCTTCACCTCAAGATGTGAACAGCAAAGTGAAGGAAGAGTCGCTTACTTTCCAATGATAACACATGCCTCTCTCCTTCCTGCCACAGACTTAGGAACTCGTGATTTAAAATGACAATTTTCATCTTAATGTTCCTCTTTTATCTTTAACCTAATTGGATTTTTATTTGCATATTCACAATATCAGTCCTTTCATTTTGTTTTTGTTTTATAAATATGTCTTTGTCGTACATTCAAGCAATTGGAGAAAGAAAGAAAATAAGAAAGAAAGGAGGAGGAGGAGGAGGAGGAGGAGGAGGAGGAGAAACAGGGGTCTGGATTAACCATCAATGACAGTACATGATGCCCTCTCTCAATGTCACGCTGTAAATCTCCTTTACGTTTCGGAGACCTACTGCACATCCTTTAGGCAGGTTTCAGATTTCTCTCCGCCTGGCCACCTTGCAACTCCAAATCGTTGCCATGGCGGAGCAGGCTGATTTGGAGGCATTCTGTCACTCCTGTGGTCCCCCCCTTACCCCCAGGGGACCCTCACGGGCAGCATCCCTTCTTCAGCTGCAGATATTCAGGAATCCCAGAGATGACCGTTTTTAACCACAGCGGGCAGGGTAGCCATTGCATTGTGAAGGACTGCAGCCTCCTGGGCTGCCCAGGAGATATCTCAGGGCCACGCCCTCCCAGTTGCGCCAATCGGGTTCTGCCACCATCAAGCTCACAGCATTTTCAGCCTTTCCCTCTTGCATCAAATGCATGTGGGTGAGCTTTGGCAAGGCACCCAGCAACGCGACTCGTCGTGCACAGGGGTGACGGACGGGCGTGGCCGAAGCGCTTCAAACGGGCCGCGCGTGACGGGCCGTTCCCCGGCCCGACGAACGCAGGTCACGCATAATTATTAATGCGCTATTGTATGAATGGCGGAGTACAGTTGCAGACTCAGCAGCTCATGTGATCGGGGTCAGACACTCACTGGCGCCTACACGGTTTGTCAGAGGTTGCCAGGGGGCTGTCATGTGGCTGGTGTGCCCACTGCCAGACACACAGCACAACCGGCTAATTCACAGTCATTATTATGCATTCGCTGGGCTGTGGCCTACATCTGTGTGCATTTATGCAATCCACCTATAACTCTGACATTAACGTGTACCAAGCTGACCTTGCTGGCAGTGTCAGGGAGTTGAACTTTGTATGACACGTGATAATGGGCATTTAAACCACAGCTAACGTCAAACCAGCAGAACACCACATCATATAACTGCTGTAGTATCCAGGGAGAAATTTACAACAAATATTCCTTTCAAAGTTTTCTTTCCTAGTTTAGTTAGTTACATTAACCAATTAGATGATTTTCAGGTTGACTCTCGTGCTCTTTTTCTCTCTTTTAATAGAAAAACATTGAAATAAAGGGACACAAAAACGTCATAGGGCCTCATTTATCATTCAGGCGTACGTTCAAATCAGATCGTAAAGTGAGCGTATGGCCACTTTTAGGGAAATTTCCGGATTTATCAAAATGAACGTGGGTGTATGGTACGCGATTTTACGAATCCTACTATGGCGAAGGCTTTGCTCATGAATATTCATGTGGTTGCTTGGTAACCGACCGCGAGCATGCCCGCTCAGTCTTCGCCGTGTGCGTGCTGATTTTTGTGAGTTCGTGATTCCCGTACCCCACCCCCAACCCCTAAACCAGGGGTGTCCAATCTTATCCGGAAAGGGCCGGTGTGGGTGCAGGTTTTTGTTTTAGCCCAGCACTACAACACCTGATTCAACTAGTTAACTAATCGTGCTCTTCAATCAAGACCTTGATAAGTAGAATCAGGTGTAATAGTGCTGGGCTAGAACAAAAGCCTGCACCCACACCGGCCCTTTTCGGGTAAGATTGGACACCCCTGCCCTAAACATAACCTCACAGGAGTTCACGTAACTCGGGCTCATGCCCGAACTGTTAAGATAGTGGGCGAGCCCGACTGACTTAACTGAGACACGCGGTCGGTTACCAAGCAACCACATGAATATTCATGAGCAAAGCCTTTGCCATAGTAGGATTCGTAATTTCGCGTACGGTACGATGAGATCTCACGACAGCTCTCGACCTTGCGTACGCTTTTCCCAGTGGCGAGGCAGCGACATTGCATGCAATGAACAGCCAGGTAATAGTTGTGCAGCCTATAATGAAAGAAAATAACTTTTGTTCAGAGCACTGTGGAGTCAACAGGTGATAAATAAAAAGGTGCTCTTTGAAAAACATAGGTTATGTGAGCTTTAAAATCAGAGTTCGCCTTAAATGAGTAGCTGATCATAAAAATGGCACGTCCAAGTCATTCAATTTATGAAGATATTAAAAGCAGTTAATGCATATGGGCAATATTTAAAATGCTCTTAACCTACGTGTTGTGGCTGTAGACTTACGTTGTGTAGCCTAATTGTCAAAAATAGCATCTGAATAAGTTGATTTTTAATCACTATTGGTTTAATCCCTATTGTGCAGCCTAAATGGATGCAGAAGCCGGTTAAAATTATTACATCAGGAATAGCCTCTGTATAAGTAGCTATTTATTGGAGACAGTCATATGAAAATAATTACGCCAGTCATGTTGTATGCAAGACGCAAAACTGTTCATATTTTTTCTATAAATCCGATCTAGTTTTATTAGCCTAGAAGACCTAACGAACGTCGCAACCGGCGTGATAGAAATCTTGACGAATCAAGTCACAGTCGCGTCTTCTATCACGTTGCACGTCATCACGTTACAAATATAGATAATAAAATGGGCTTGTGAGTATGGTAATTCATAATGATGTGAACTGATTCATCATACATTTACGCTCAGATCAGTGATTTGCACAAGTTTAATGAATCACACGTGAGAATTTCGCACGCAAGCTGGAGCCGTCAAATATACGCTATTTTTACGACCGCATTGATAAATGAAGTGAGTGGATGTGGAGCAATGTCAGTTTCCAGTAATCATTGCAGAGATATCAATTCTTTATAGGTTACTGAATTATGGATCACCCCTGGATGTGTCAACTGGTAGAGGGAATGCCAGAGCTGAACAAGTATTTCAACATACCCTGGGATCTGCTCCAGACGCACAGACAACGAATAACACACACACACATACACACACACACACACACACACAAATACGCACGCACACACACGTTTGTGCACTCGCGCACACACAGGCACATGATCTCACGCGCACACATACACAGACACACATACTCCTATGTGCTGGGTAATGCCGGATTTACATCAAGAGTGACATTCCTGCACCGCTCTGGCTGGAAGTCATTCAATTCCAATGGAAAGAGGGAGACAAGGCGCAATTCGGCTGGTATCGCTGGCAGTGGTGCGAATTGCAAGTGCTGCACTATTGGCTCATGTTAAAACTATTTCAATTTCCATTGCAAATAGCCAGGACCAGACAGTGCACAAACCAGTCATATGAAAGGAGGAGGGTCATCTTATCAGAATACGTCATTTTCATTCAAAATGGAGGAGAAATGAATCCTCATGGTTTCGAAATTCCCCGACATTTACTATGCCTCATTGCACATAGGCCTACAGAGGGGCATGAAGATCACTGACATTGTGGGCTTCCCTGATGAACGGCCATCTTGCGAACTTCAACGCTGTCATTCTCAGTACCAGGGATGCATACCTGCGACACTAGGTGGAAAAACGCTTTTGGTGTAAATCCTGCATAAGGCTTCAGCTCCTGCCTGTGTAGAACAGAGCAGAACATCTGACCTGTCTGACAGGATTAGGGGAGTTGAGGCACTTATTCAACTTCTATGCTCTTCCTCTCTCTACACGATGACTTCCACCTCCTCCTCCTCCTCCTCTCCCTCTTTCCCCTTCTCCTCTTCTTCTCATTATTGTCGACCCCCGGATCAGCATCTCACCCCTTCCCTCTCTCCTCTCCCCCGTGTTCTGGCTGACTCCAGGCTCTTGTAACCCGAGTCTTCACCGGTTCTGGCCTTTCTACAAAATTTAGGAAGCCATTAGCGGCATCAAATCAGTACAGCGAGAGACTGGAGAGAGGTAGATCGGGTTTCCCTATGTTTTCATGTGTCCACTCCATTACTGTAATGTGCTGGGGCCCATTTAACTAATGCATAAAAGCACATTGATACCCATAATAAACGGCATTACACAATGAATTAGGGTTTGAGAGGGAGAGAGAGGCAGCAGAAAAACACACACACACACAGACACGTGCACACACAAACACACACACACACATGCACGCACAAACTGAGATGTCTAACCCTGTTAGACTCCACATTCTTCTACAAGAGCAGACGGAATTTAAACCCAATTACCACACCAATGTTAAATTAAAAGCACTTCATTATGTTATATTTTTTTCAACTCGATCAAACTAGTTGAGGTATTTATGGCAAGTTTTTCCAAATTTTGTGTGGAATTAATAAATGCCCTCTCAGTTTAAATTCAAAATGTCTTTTTTCTCAGCTATTGTACAGTGCCTTTGCAATTTCCAGTTTCACTGAACTACAATTATTTGATAAAGCTCAAACTCACAAAGAAAATTAAGTAAAACCTTTAGATGTTTCATTTAAACCCTTGCAAGAAAGACAGACAGAGAGAGAGACAGACAGAAAGAGTCAAAGGGAGATACCACAGAAGAAGAAAAGCTGAGATGTGGGAAACACTAATTGAACAATACATCACAAATAGACCAGTCCTTCTGGTCTCTCAAATTCAAAATGCTATGTTGCCATGAATCATTAATCACCTTTCTGTATATATTACCAGTGTTTACAAATTGACAAAACTGTCTCTCTCTCTCTCATTATCTTTGCACTCTCTCTTTCTCTTCTCTTTCACTCTTTCTGTCTCTCAAATGACGCCACTGTCAACCTAACACTAATCCAGTTCAAATGTAAACAGGCTTAGGTCTTCATTCCACACTTAAACCGTATCGAATGTATCAAAGCTGGGGCTCAGTGGTAGCGCAGGCTCCGAAAGGGTCAGGCTACGGGCACCCAGGGCAACGCACTCAACTCAATTAGCCTGAGAGCGGGGGAGCCAGGCTGGCTGTCTGTCCGACCCGCACTGTCTGTGCGCTGCTGCCGTTGTCTATGTCTCTTTATGTGTCTGCCCACGACAGAGGAGGCGGGCTGTGGAGCGCGCGCGTACGAGCGCATGTGCTTCCACATCAGAGCTTTCCCCGTTGGGCGTGCCTCCGTTTGAATTCATTAGGGAGTCTGATGTCTTGTTTATTTGCGTGTCTGAGACCAAACCAATGTGCGCTCATGTATTTCTGAGTTCGTGTTGGACTTCCGTGGTTAAGTTTAATAAATAAAAAACAAAGTTTTTTTTTAAATTTGATTAACAAATGAAGCAGAAATAGGAGTGGTTTGTGTGATTAGCCGTTAATAATGGGACTGATATTGAAGGGCTAAATGCCTGACACTCTTCAATGCATGACAATGCATGACAGCCACTTACCAGCTGCTATTCTTATTCAGAGTGGCACTTCTTTGGTAAGTCACTGCACTGCCCTACTGCAACAACCATATAATGAGAGAAATGTTTTAGAACATACTAATGCAAACCCACACACTTTGTTCTGGATAAATAATGAATTCTAACAAAAAGAACATGAGTGTTAGTCTCAGGAATACAAAAATGCAACGGTGGCACAGAAGGCCCATTTAAATAACCGGTAAAATTGGCCAAACAAATCAACAATTTGCATACAAAATAAAATACAAATGCACACCTAGACTATCTTTACACAGCTATACCTACAACATTACTGTCCTAAAATAAAATCCAGAAGCAAAGAAAGAGGATAGCTAAAGATGGTTGGGGGAGAAATGGTGAGGCGAAGAGGTGGGCCTTCAGTCTGTCGGAAGATGGGTAGATTTTCTACTGTCCTGACCGCAGTGGGAAACTCATTCCACCACCGGGAGGCCCGAATACCAATGCCTTTTCATAGGTTACTGAAGCACTATGCATCAGCTCGTCAGAGAGGCAATGATAAATATGTGAAATTGGACATTAGTCAAATTGGCGAGAATCACCAGTTTGTTAACTCCCTGGTGATTCTGCAATTGTTCCCACACCAGCCTGCCTGATTGCCATAGGCCTCTGGAGCTATCGTAGATATCATTCCGTAAGTGTTCCCCAGTGCAAGCTAGCACTAGCCCTCCAATTTTGTGGGGTCGAGCTGGTGATGACCCAGCATCTGTGGTGATGAACGCTGTGTGGGAATAGAGTGTGGCAGCATCTCCCATCCGCACCATATTTGCCATAGCAACTCCCTTGAGATCCACAGCACTGCTCTATCCTAATGGATTCATACCCCTCTAACAGTTCAGAACCCCCCCCCTACACACACACACACACACACACACACACACACACACACACACACACACACACACACACACACACACACACACACACACACACACACACACACACACACACACACACACACACACACACACACACACACACACACACCCAATGTGTTGACCCTTTAGTTCCTGATGAACCAGCACAACTAACCCCAACACCTCCAGGCCCTGCCCTACTAGCCCTACCAGCCCTGCCTAGCCTCATGGGCATGGGAGGCCTTGAAAGACCAGCGCTCAGCCCCCGAGCCCTCTATCTCCCCCAGCAGCTCAGGGCCAGGGCAGGGCCACTGGCTTTATTTATAAAGGCCGTAGCTGTTTGGGGTGCTCCAGGGGGGCAGACACCACTCTCACCCATGGGCCTCTCAGGCCCCCGCTCATCATTCTTTCACAAACATGTTGTCAATACTGTCCTGCCCTGGGAACGGCCCATTATCTGATCCTCTAGCATTCCCCCAAGGCCCTCCTCCCTCCCCCCAACTCCCCCCAGCCAAGCCAAGCCAAGCCAAGCCTTTACAGCCCCACCCCACCACCCACCCGACACTCCAAAAATTTCCCCCGCTTTCACCTCCCTCACTGTGGTCCAGACCCACGATCATGACCAGATAAGTACATCGCTTTCATTCGTTTCTACCGCAGGTCCGATCGACCAGGTGATAATATTTGACCTAGGCCCCATGTCTGGTTACCGCTGCCAAGACAATCATCAATCTGCCTTTTCACTCAATCTATAAACAATGAATCTGTCACCAAGCACAAACCACGCAGTAATATGCCTGTGAGAAGCAATTTTTAGTGGCCATTTATTAATTGATAGCAATAATTTGTTGTATGTTCTAGTGGAGTGGAGTGAAGATGGGCAATAGGAGACAGAGGAGTTTGCAGTTAAGCAGACTTAAGCGGACTAGACATGCAACGGCTGCTATGAAAATGTCTTACAAACCAGTCATTACAAAATGACTTACAAACCAGCTAAATAATCTATGTTGTACTCGCTCGCATTTTTCTTCAATGCCATGCTTTGGACACCCAGAGCTCCCATTTTAAAGGCCCATGATATGTTATTTTACACAAAACGTTTAACTTTTTAGGTGTCCAGAGAGCCGTATGATGAAGAGACAACCAGTTCTTGGACCTGGATTTGTATGTATCCTTTCACTCTTTTAAGATGCTCTGGCTGGTACCAATTTTTGGTTCTGTTTTTTCAGATGAATGCTATCGTTATGTTACAAGGAACATTCTTGGAGGAATAGTCTCGGTATGTAATTCAGTTTTAATTCGGTTTCTTTTTTTGTGCATGGCCATTAATGTTAATGGCCATTAATGTAGTGTTAACACAAACTTTTGTTAGCAATTTCCTTCAACAACTATGTAATTTCCACTCTTACATTTGTAAAATTGAGAGAATGACACACGTATAGATGCATGCAGTCCATTCTGGGGTTTTTCATGGCTATATGCTAGTCATCAGGGGAATTTACCAGTGAGTGTGTAGAATGTTTTCTGTTAGTCCCTTGTTAGCTGAAAGGCCAGTTTGCATTCTTATCAGTGTAGGGTGGTGGATCAAGAGAGAGATCTAAGCTTACTACCCATTTTTGACAGAATTTTTCTTTTCACTGACTCATCTGGAACTGACACAGCATGTATGAGGATAATTTATACTCTCTCATCCAAAGCAGAGCGCCCTGAAACAGCCTCTCCATGAGGAATCTCACCGTAAACAGGCTCTTCTTGAACAACTCTGGACCCTGTCATTCGACTTATTCCAAATGCTTATTACCCTTAGGCTCAGGGTTTTGTTATACACTCAAGCTTAAGGGTGTGAGGAATGAGGGTGTTTGGGAGAGAGAGGAGGGGGGGGGGCATTTCTAGCCCTCACACAATTCCAAAGGAATGAAGGTGCAACAGGCCTAGGCCGTGTCCCCTGCCTCATGTTCATGCGTGTGAGGACATTCACATGAATGGATTCCTGCACAAAATGTCCTCCAACTCCTAATTGCCAAGTGACCGGCCATCAGATGCAGATTTAATTGTGCTCTTTAATTAATAATTACGTTTATCGTGTGGAGATCAGATGTTCAGAGGGGGGAAAGAGCTCGTTAATTTAATTATGGCCGTGCTAACTGATAGAGGATGCTTTTAGCCACCAAGGTTATCTGCGTCTCTGACTTCTCTCTGTCATTTGCAATAGATCCAAGTTGATTCCCCTGTCCTGGCTACACTCTCTTCCAAGTGCCTCGTTTCCACTCACTCTTACAGGAGGCCCAAATCTCTGCTTTCTGGAGATGCACAGCCGAGACTGAAGGTCTTACCCATTGCCCATCCATCACCCTGATCAGATTGTGATTGGTACAGAGAGAGGGCCTTCACTCACTCACCCTAACTCACTCACTCACTCATTAACTTTATTCTTTCTTCTCATTTGCTTGATCTCTCCATCTCTTCGCCAAGCTGACTCCATAACAAGAAGCGCAAATGCATACAAAACCCCCTTGTGACATCATCCATTTTAAATGAAACGACTGCACTGCCCTACTGCAACAACCATATAATGACGACCATATAATGACCCATAAAATGTGTTTTAGAACATATTAATGCAAACCCATACACTTTGTTTTGGATAAATAATGAATTATAATTTGATTGTGATTTGCTTCAATACTGAATTCTGGTTTAATTGTACAAATGGTACGGTCTCATGCTGAAATTATTATACCTAAATTTAACATACTGCAGTATATGGGCAGTTGAATGCTAGATGAGGCAAAAAGCAGGATTCATCAGAAATTATTGCCCAAGACAAAATTCTGAACTTTATAGTAACAACTATGGTCCAGTTGCAAAATAAGTGAGTTCATTTCTTTATCTATGGAACCTATAGCTTGGAGAAATGTTAAATCAAAAGCAGCTTTCCACCCTTGTCCTCATCATAGTTTGACTTGCCATATTAAAGGTCTAACTTATGTTTCAATTAAAATTCTATTCATGAAAATGAGAACATTTTCAAAAAGCTAAGGCCAAATAGATAGAAATAATAAAACAGATTATTTCGCAATATGAACTAAAATAATTATATTTTTTTATCACATCAGCAGTTATCATATTTTAAAGACATTGCCATACAGCACAATTAGTAAATCCCTTTTTGATATCTACCACTGCTAGAGTGGTTAACATCAGTGGTTGTGGTCTGTTTCAGTAGAATGGAACCACTTATCATGGCGTATACCTTTAACTCTTCCAAAAAGCAAACAATGTTAGTTCTTATAAGAAGAGTTCATTACATCAACAGAGGGCAATAAAATACAACCTTTATTGTATTGCCCTCTTGGTTTTCTCACAGAACTTATTTGAATTGAGTTGCATAGATTTCTATTGGCTAAACTGCACACACTAATACAATTCTCTAATGCTCTCCTCTTTACAGAAGTTAGGCCATCCATCCTAATTCTATTACGGTCACCTTGACTAGCCTGCAGGGATGGATCTGTGGGATCCATAATGTTCTCCCTCTTTACAGACCAGGAACAAACGCAGACATCACAACAGCTAACACAGGCTAAGAAGAATGCACACTGACACTCACTCATTAACCCTGATGCTCAGCTGTACCCGTTTCCCACTTTTTTTTTCTTTCTCGTTTTCTCTCCCACTCTCTCTCCATCTCTCTCTCTCTCTCATCCCCCACCCCCATTCCCCAAAGGACACTCATTACAATGACACCCAGGAGCATCTGTGCTGCTCTGGTTAACCGTGTGCATTGGATTATGTATATTTAAACGGACCAATGGCAGGGAGCGGGGAAATCTCATCACACCCTTTGTCCAATGCAAAGTCCTGTTAGAAGAAAAAACTTAAGGTTGTACATAGAGGTGAACAACACAAGCTTACACACAAAAAGGCCCACAAAAGGCCCTTGGCTCATACTCATAAAGTATCTCAGCGTAGGAATACTGATCTAGGATCAGTTTTGCCCTCTTAGCTGATGACAGATAAAGTTAGGATTCAGACAGGGGAAACCTGGTCCTAGATCAGTGTTGCTACTAGGCATATAAATACAGGCCCAGTCATAAAAAAATTATATGGCCAGTGTTCTCAACAGTGATGGACTCCGTGCACACTTAAGCAAGACGAATGATGATTCTGATAAGCACTAGGAAGACAGTGTGGATTGACCTTTCCAAAAGAGAGCGAGGAGTGGATAAGGGTGGAGAAATGTTTAGATGAGAAGCCATGTACAGATGAGAACAAAGGCGAGACAAAGAAAGGCCTTGTTATATGACTGTTCTCATTACATGGTATACAGGAGGTGGTTGTTTTGTGTAACGTGTTGGTTTTGTCATTTGAGTACTTGGTGATCGCTTTGTCATGCCAACAAAGCCATCGACTTTGAGTTGGAAATCTAAGACTGGTATGAGGGAAGCACAGACAGATAGACGGAGAAAGGGGGAGGTAGGAGATACAAGGGACCTGGGTTTCCTGACATGTTTCCGGAAAGTTTTTTTCTTTTTTGGGGGGGGTGGGGACCCTCGGCGACTGACTCTGACCTCTAGAGAAGGAATTACACTCATTCTGGAGGAAGGGAAAGATTGATAGAGGGATAAAACCAGAAGAAGGGGGGAGCAGGGGATGAGATGAAATGGTTTTTTATTGTTGTGAGTTACTGCTCAGCGAGATTATTTGCTATTATTGCTAATGCTTTTCTTATATGGCGTGTCGCTAGTCTCTTCGTCGCCTGCTTCCTTCCCTTCAAGCGGGACGCAATGGGCCTCTCTCGCTCTCCCCCTCTCCCTCCATTTATCTCACCTCCTTTGTGCTGCATTTCTCAGGCCTGCACCAGTGCTTGTGCTGCTATGCATCGGCAAATAGCCACGGTGCTACCGTGACCGAACGAGGACGTCGTTTTTAAGACGCAGACGAGCCACGTACCGCGAAACAAATATGAGCAGTACTGAATAACTGTTCCATTAAAGCAGCATGATACACGGGCAACGAGGCACATTAATTATAACGGCAACACTGGCCCACGTGAAATACTGTTTCAATTTAACCCAAGGGACTAGATAAGGAACCAAATGTATTTGTTGACACACAAATGAGATGTAAGCAGTAATCATAACACCTTTGCCACCGTCACGTCGCATACATGGCCACAGTATGATTGCGCGCGGCGGGTGACAATATAATCCAACATCATTTATCTAACTGAATGAATAAATTAGTGTCACTTGATGAGGTTCAAATGAAGGGTGTGTAAACCTTTGTCTGCCATTGCAGATAGAGGCATAAAAGAGCTCTGTATAACGCTGCCCCAGCAACACGATACAGTCAACAGCGACTTGAGCTGGGTGAGGTGCATACCACCGCGGTCTGAAGCGCAGAAAGGGAGAGAAAGAGAACGAGACTGTAAACCACCCTTCATTGAGCAAAACGATATTCTTTACATTGTCCCTCAATTCTTGACCCATAGGTCCACAAGATATCGATGCATAAGAGAGATTCAATTTTGTCAGAAAGCCAGACATTTAAATGAATGTACCAAAGGCCCTGTAGAATGCACTTAACTATGGTATTGTCTTCCAAAATGGTTAATAATGGTTCATAATATGTGGATGAACACCTATCATTTATTTACACATCAACACTGACTAAAACAACATGGATTGAAATGGTATGGGCGGTTTTCCCAGACAAGGATTAAGCCTAGTCCAAGACTAAGTTTTCTTTTTTTCAGTGGATATTTCCATTGGGGAAATATTTTTAGTCCAAGACTATTTTTGGAAAAATATACCATCTATACTTAATTAAAGAGAAATGTTTAAAGGGTAAACAAGGTAAGTTACCTTGTGAATAGCGTATTTATGCTATTTCAGTCAAGTTTTATCAATGGGGTCTAATCTGAGTCAAAAACGGACAGAGAGGCAGAAAGTAAAAGCTGGGGATGTGGCCAGGGCTGCCTTGGAGTTGTGCTAAAGGCGAACACACACACGCACACGCACACACACACGCACACACACACACACACACACAAGCTGTGCAAGGCCCAGTCCATGCACTTAAACCTGACCCTGACCTCACCCCCCTGTCCACACCAGGGGAGTGTGGTGAGTGTTAGAGAGAGCTAGAGAGAAAAAGAGGATTTTTAATCCTTTTATTGAATATGTGAAACTAATACAAATTGTACATAATACACTTTTCCATGATGAACACGGCAGTTTTCATTCACGTTACATTTTCCCCCACAATGAAAAATGATACCATTTTGTTGTGCATCAATGCATGCATTTAATTATTAGCTCGCCATACTGCCTGAATTAAAACTAGAGCATAGGATGAAGGAGAGAGAGAAAACCCACTACATGATCACCACAGACCTTATTTTTTCCAGATTATTACGTCTACGGACAATATATTTTCTAATTTGTTTTAAATGAGTTTGCAGTAAATTTGATTTAACAAAATTCTGCCAACTACCTTATTTTTTTTTTTTTAAAGTGTTGATTCACCTCAGTGCTCACCTAAGGAATTTGAGGAGGAAATAAGAGATTGGAAATAAAGACTAAGTGATATTATGGAGGAGAGAGGGAGACGGAGAGAGAGAGAGAGAGAGAGACAGCAGGAGATATCCAGACACTAATACTTCTGACATTCAATAACAGGACAGACAATTCCATTATCACCTCTCCATAATTACAACAGCGATTATCAGGAAGGATCAATTCCTCGACACTGTCGCTCCTCTTTATTCATAAGTGTAACGCCACTTATTTCCATTAAGTGCCGTATTTGAAATAAGTCGCGTGTGCGTTTGAACAGAGCGGACCGGTTCGGTCCCCAGGATTCATTCTTATGGAGAGGAAGGTTGAAACCTTCCTTTATGTCTTTATGCACGGCGTCAGGCGAGACTATTCTCAGAGCCACGACCTCTCCATGTTCTCCTTTTTTTTGTGTCCGCCAAGTTAGAGAAGGTTACAATAAAGATGAACAGAATGAATGAAAAGTAATTAGGATTCTTTTTATGCCTTGTGTACCGTAAGTCAGAGATTTAACCTCATGTGCTCACCTCTTTGATTCTGTGGGGGCTTTGTGTAACACACTCTCTCTTACAGACACGTGCACACACACACACACACACACACACGGAAACACGGGTGTGCACGCAATCACAAGGGCAGCTCTAATCAGGATGGAGTTGTAAAGGGTCTCGCTCACAAAGATTGGCATAACACCTCTAATTAATACAATCTTTTTCTAAAGTCCCTTTAGAAAAAAAACCTGTACAGGTCATTCATTCTGTGGAGAAAAGGTAAAAACTGGGAAGAAGGTTTGTAGAGGGAGAGAGAGAGGGGGGGGGGGGGGTTCTGAGATTAGCAAATTACCATTCTGCACATCAATGCCCGAGAATTAGAACTCCAGGAAGGAGAAAAAAAAAAAGCTGATAGTTTTAACTGTTTGAAAGGAGGACTGATAAGGACCAGAAAGAGAGGTGGAGGGGGGGGGCGAGTGTAGGGAGAGGGAAAAGAAGTTAATTACCTGTGCAATGAGCATGGAGAGGGGAACTGAGGGAGAGAGGGATGATGGGAAAGATATCACACGCCGCTCACAGCAGCATCTTACGCATACAAAACACAAAGTCACATTTAGGGATCACATGGTGAATCAATGGCCTTGTGTTTCCCTTGAAAATAAAGATCCAACAACATGGTGATATGAAACATTTATCAGCCCGTGGAGCAGATAAACATTGCCTCACAATTAAGGGAACCACTGGGAGTGAAAGCCAGTGGGAGGCCATTGTGAAGATACTGACCAGTAAAACCCCGGTGGTGTGATTTCCTTTGCAATCAAGTTCGTTCTACACTCAGAATTGAAACATCGCTGCATATTTGATTGGCGGACACCCTTCTACAATACATCTTACAATGCTCACTGTCCTGTATTGTTTCGATTGTGCTTGCCGAAGCAATATAAGGTAGAAAGATTGTGGCCTATGACGAAGGCTTAGGACCTCAGAGTTCAGGGCTCTGATCATTATGCCACACTCCATCACATACCTACAGACAACGGCCGACGCCCAGGTTTGGATGTGGACCCCAGAATTGATCTAGGAGACTGGTTTGTTCGAAGCACCCAAGCCGTTTGATGGAAGGCATTGTCAATACATACGCTGTGGAGCACTCAGCTTCCAGTTTCGTCAACTCTCATGAGCAGTAAAAATGTCTCTTTTTTGTTTGAAACATGGAATATGTAGTAATGGCACAAAAAGAGATAGTGATCACACTAAAATGGGTATGAATCAGGCAACAGTATGTTGCCACAGCCCACATGTTATGCACTACTCGATTCATCTATATTACTATCAATCTACTCTGAATCTGAAAACGGCTAATCTTATGAAAAGCAGGGAGAGTGATGGTGCATGGAAGAAATGGACTCACTGAAATATTAATTCCTTAAACGGGCCAAAGAGAAACGTCACTGATTTGAACCACCAGTGCGGTACAGATGCCAGATCTACAGTGAACGGTAAAACCCACATACCTCTCTCCCTCTTTACCCTAAACTTGGTACGGCCCAGTCTGCCTATGATTGGTCCCTCCAGACCAGCCCTGCGGCCTATTCGTTGGCCGGTCCCCTAATTTCGTTAGGGGCGCGCTGCTTCCTGTGTTGGCTAAACAGATCTGTGCAAATGAGGTTTGGGACGCCTGGAGGAAAGGCATGTAATGGAGCCGAGAGTCAAGGTTTACTGGGGGGGAGTAGAGGAGAAGGACAGGGAAGCTAGAGTGTGGGATCATGGGAGGGGAGCACAGAAGAGGGGAAGGGGTATAAGACAATGGGGCCGAGTAGCTGGATGTGAGAAATATTTGAACATACGGGCCCAGCTCTGGAATTGTTTGACTGGTTGAAGGATTTGTGCTAATTGTAGCTTATGATGCTGCCTCTGTGCACCTTTATAAATTAGGGTTTGTTTTGACCCTCCAGGGTCAAAACAAAGCCATATCTGCTTTCAAAAAAACTACAAATTGATAAAGACGCATAATAAAAATCAGAAACCTGTAAGAATATAGAGGGCAGAGATTGTCTCAATATTTAAAAGCATCTCTCTCCCACGTCAACATGGTATGTTATTGGAGAACATAGTGGTGGGTGGATTAGCTGAAGAGATTCTGTCAGGGGTGAGGACTGGGTTGGTTTGTTGCGGGCTTCCAATAGCTTTGTACCCCGCCTGCCCATCAACAGAAAAACTAACAGAGTACTGAAAACAGGTAAAGTGGAGCCACGATTCAACACACAGAACACAAAGCAAAGAGGAAAGGCTGGACTTGGCACATCTAAGAAATCACAGGTAGACTGACGGGGAGGCGTTTTAAAAATCCTTTATTGATCAGGTATATCCGTCAAGAAAATTAAAAGACTAAAGTAGCACAGAATGGGGCCCCTGCAGAGCAGCTTTAGTGGGCATTTGTCAAGACATGATTACTGAGGTAACGGGGCTTAGTTGACAAGCTCTTTTACAAAAACAAAAAACAAACGCCACACCAATTCCCTATTTATAAGATTCGACATTCTCATTGGAATTCTGTTTATTTAGCTAATGTCAATGTCATCTACCTCTGTTCATGCTTTGACGGACTAGCGATGGCAGGGATGGAGAGAATCCTGATCCTGGATCAGCTGACTGTCTGAGGGGGGGGCATTCCCATTCGTTTCCAACACTGATCTCTATTCTTATGGTACGCAGATAAGAGCATGGCAGTCTGTTAATCCAGCTGGGATGTCAGTGTTCACTTAGACAACAGTGTCCAGTCCATAAAACCTTTCCGACTGCTTCCTTGAACATTGTCCAATAACACCCCCGTTGAAAAATGAAAATACCCAGCAAGCGAACTTGACCTAATGTTCACAAGAAACTGCAGTCACTCCCTTTAAATTCTTAGATAACCGCACAAATTTCTTTCTCTCGTCCTCTGTCATGTGTTACCCCCTCCCTTTAGCACCCGTACCCACTGTCACTTTCTGTCGCAATCTGTGTAAGCCTGTCTCCTTCCTCTGTGGTCATGCTCCCCCTCCCCTCCGTTGACTGGTTCTCATATCGGAGAGCTCTGCCTCTGCTTTTATGTGTGCATTACTGTCCACTCTTGACACATTATGACCTCAATCATCCAGGTCAGCACATATTTCCTCCTCAGAAAGAGAAGGGGTCAAGGAAATCTGAGAATATAGCAAGTCTGACCATCAACCGGTCTATCTTTTCCACCCTCTGCTATTCCATTACTCGAGCTAAAGCATACGGCTTCCAGGCTACAACCCTTCTTCCAGAAAACAAATTCCCAGATTCTCTTCCTTATCCTTCCATCTCAGCTCCACGCTCCGCCCTTTCCTCCTTGCTCTGTCAATAGCTGGTTCTTTGAGTACACAGTTGCTGATACCCACACCTTATGTCTTCCAACAGCACAAGCACAACCCTGCTCTCACCTCATCTTCTGTCCTTGCCCACCTTTCCCTGAGTCGGTCTCTGAAACCTTCTGTCATCTTCTGTCAGGTAGCACAATTTCTCAGGATCAGGATACCATCTTAGCTCTTACGGTCTTCTCCATTCTACTTTCTCTACCCCTTCCCTCTTTGATAGCTCCCTTACCACATGTGCCTATTTTCTTCAGACAGGCATTCATCATAAGTGTTCTCAATAAGCCCTCCTTGCCAACCCCTTACAAAATGAATTCATTCTTGGCCCTGCCTACCGTAACAATCCCCCAGTGTCTTGTTCATAGGGCATGTGGGAGATTTTACTTTTGCTGTCAAGCAGCATCTTATTTGGACTCATTCTCTGAATCTGCACACGACTACTTAAATTGCTTATGACTTGCTATTTTATTACATTCATTTAAGTTAATTCTCTTCAGTGTTATATGCGGGACATTACATTTTCTTTTGATGACCATTGTTGCAACAGTTATCAGCTTGATAAAATTTTGTATGGCATCCATTTCTTATGATTTTGTCAGCATTGTTCTGTCATTTTGTTTTACCAACCATAGTGGTTTAATTTAATTGGTATTGATTTCAAAAGGACAAGTTCCAATGCCATCTCTTCTACCATACTTTTTACACTGTACTTTGAAGTCCATAAAATTAAAAATTTGTGTCAACTTTATTTGTTGCTTTTGCTGCAATCAGTCACAGCTATACTGGTTTCTATCGTTTTGTTCGAAGCATTGCACCCAGTATACATTCTTATTACGCAAACAATGGTGTTATCAAGGTATCTTCTCACAATTGAAATAAAGATTTTATTAATATTATTGCCACAATATAATTTTTTTATTGCTGTATATAGTACTCTTAAGCAATACAATTGCATTGATTTGATCAATTAGTAAAGCAAAACCAGCTCAGAAAAGCCCATGAAAGGAGGTTAGTATAACTGTGATGCGTCCGTTTGGAAGTTAAAATTTGAAAGTGATGTGTATGTGTGTTCGGGCAGAATTTAAAAAAAGATTATTCCACTGTACTAGGCCAAACTTCAAACTTGTTTCCAATCCCTCCCTTGCTGTTCTCTCACAATAAAATCTCAAATTGTATGCTTTATTTCCAGGCATATACAGCCCATCAGGCCCGCTCCTTTCCGTGCGGATGACATTCTGAGGTGTTGCCTTTTCTGTCACATGACTGACTTTGATGCCTCGTGCAGACGCGTGCAGCCTCAGACAGCGAACGGGAGGAGAGTATCATAGCACGCTTTCAGCATGCTTCCCCGACCTCCATTCAACCCAACTGACCCTCTCTCTGTGGCTCCCTGCCCCTCTAGGACTAGCTCAGCAACTGTGTGTAGGACAGTAGCCCGATGCAGCTGCAGGAAGTGACCCTGGCGGACCTGGGAGAACAAAACCATTAAGGCTATCGCATCGTGCTGTCTGTCTGTCTTTCCCTCTGTCCCCGGGGACACCTGTCAAATTTATCCTTTTCTTCTGTCTCCATCCCAACGTTCCCTCTCTCTTTCGTCCAGCACCCTCTCCATTGTTACCATTGGACCCTGCATTTATTTAGAAGGGCAGGTTGCCATGGAGGCTGCCCAGATGTTGACTTTTGATATGCTCGCAACTCCCGAATGAAATGGGAAGGGCGATAAGATCCGGGGAGGGGTTTCTGCGCTTAAGAGTGGGTGACAGCAGAATTAGGGGGAAATGGTCTCAACCCATGCCATGGGAAACACACTGATCCTCATCCGCTAATATCCCTTATTATCTTTCTGGACGACAGTGATATAAAATGCCAAGGACAGAAAACTGGAACAAATCATTCATTTTGTCTTGCTTTTTTATTATTTCCCCTGTCATGTATCGACTTTTCCAAAACAGTCCCATTTTCTT
This sequence comes from Synaphobranchus kaupii, assembly GCA_029718625.1. Taxonomy (NCBI): domain Eukaryota; kingdom Metazoa; phylum Chordata; class Actinopteri; order Anguilliformes; family Synaphobranchidae; genus Synaphobranchus; species Synaphobranchus kaupii. Next base: position 102,540,645 of record CM056378.1, on the reverse strand, counting down.
TCTTCTGTTTTCCATGTAGTAATTTCAAAGGGGTGAGTGGTGATGTTAAATGGAGCACCGCCTTTGTTTCTGTCCCTCTCCTAATCCCGCGGGACACTGGATAAACAGAATTTTTGGGCACACACACCCACGCAAAGAGTGATGTCACTTCCTGTTCTGTTGATGCGCATTGCCAGTAAGTAGTTTGAATAAATCCAGCAATAACAAAAAAAAAAAAAACCCAGCTATACACAAAATGCACTTAAGACATTTCAGATTATCATGTCACAACAAAAAAAGTGCTGCAATAACCTTGATAGCAAAAAGCAGATAGCTAAATATCACAACATTTTATTGAGATATGAAAAATTATGTCCACACACAATCCTTGCCTTATTCAACCTGTAAAACACAACTCTCGCATAATTTACAACGTAATTTAATGAAATTGAATCCATTAAATTCTGACACTAATTAGATTTGCCACACATTGGATTAATTAATTTCACTCAAAAATTAACAGATATGGTACATTCATAATTATTCTTAATTATCATGGTTAACTTGCAAACTGTATCTGTCTGTCATAGCAGCTTTAAACCTGTGTTTCCCACTCAATGAATAAGAGGTATGCTTAAGTGGTCAAGAGGTAAGGATGATCGACCGACAGAAAGATAAACAGACTCACTCACGATGGTTCACTCAGTCACTCCCTCATTCACCCATAGACTTTCCCAACAAACTGAGGTCAACTAACTCTGTCAAGAACAGAATGCTTTCCTCTCCTCCAATGAGAGACAGAGAGAGAGAGAGAGAGACAGAGAGAGACAGAGAGAGAGAGAGAGAGATAGAGGGTGACACAGAGTGACTCTGTCCTCTCCATTTGCTAATAGACTCGAACAATCAGATCATTTCCAGTTTAAATGGGGGCTTGATGGCAGCAGGCTGCATTAGCCGCCCTTTCTGTCCCAATCCAATTAGACAGTGACAGTTGCCAGCTAAAAAGCCAGGTACCCCAGCATCCCCCAGGCCCCACGCCCCCCCTTGGCAGGTCCTCTTACTGCCTTTTTGGGACTCTAATTGGATTGGCCAGCAGCAGATGTCATTATTGTTAAGCAGTCAAGCACTTGATATTTCCAAGTTGTTGGCAGTAATTTGTGCATATTAGCGGCTTTTATCGAGAGCAAAGGTCACTGTGTAAACAAGACACTTAGTGGCATTTCAAAAGCTCTGAATGTGTGTGTGCGCGCGCAAGAGTGAGTAAGCACAATGACACTGTAAGTCTGTGAATCATGAGTCAGTAGCCTATTTGAAATTGTGTGTGTGTGTGTGTGTGTGTGTGTGTAATTGTAAGTGTCGGAGAAGGTGAGCGTCCAGGCTCAGGGGCAAAGTAGATGGGCTGCACCCTTCAGACAGGCTGGTTTGTTTGGGCTGATGACAAAGTCACCTACACCTGCGCATGCACACCTGGACCACCTGTCATCTTTACAATCACCAGGGATTGGATCAGCCCACTTTGTGGAGCCAAGCCGTCTGCCCTTCGCAATCCAATCAAGCGATTGTATAATACTCAAGCTAATGCTCTTCAACATGTATTTTTCAGACAATATCCAGAGGATACTGTTTAAAAATAACATAATAACATAAAGCCAATGATGTATTTGGAAAATGTTATTTTGGTTCACCCAATGTGACCGAAACGAACAAATCAACCGGACAGCAGAATCCATGGTCTCTTTCCTGCCCCACAGAGAGGCTACAGGACAATATGTACATGGTGGTTATATAAAAACAGATAATGAGGAAGTGTATCAGAGACACGTAAGCCCTCAATAACATAACCATAAAAGTATCTGATCCAGGCCCTGCAGCACGGCCCATCCGGATCGCTTTTCGGCTTAAGTGCTGCTACGGGAGGGGGGGGTGGGGAGAGAGCGGGTCCGCCATCGGGGGGCAGATTCGATTGGCGGAGCAAATCTAATCACGGCACCTGAGTGGCTCCCCGTGCGGCAGGACAGAGGCGCGTTTAAAGAGGTAGCCTCAGTGTCTCTGGTTACCCCCACGGAGATGCAGTGAGGATGACAGATAGCAGGGCTGGGGAAGGTTATCAGCGCGCAGCCTTGCCGCAGGAAGCTGGGATCATGTGTTTCCCCCACTTTGCCGGGGTCAGACAATTAAGCCAGGGCCATTCACACAGGCCGGCTCCCGCTGACTGCAGTATTGGGCAATTTATGCTTCCGATGCTGGCACTGGATTCTCCATAAAACGCTTCTTTTTTCTAAAACTAACAATTGGCTTTAGTGGCAAAGAAGCTGTCATCTACCAGCACACACACACACACACACACAGTCACACGCACAAAGTTAAAGTCTCCTGTGCAGACTTCTCATAAACTCCCATTGTATTCTAATATCACATTCCTCCCGCTGCTGAAGCCACGGACAGAAACAGAACAGGCGTAATATACGGCCACTTCCACATTTTGTGTTTGCATTAAATGGTTTGTTATTCTGAACTGAGAGAGCAAAATTGTGAGCGTGCGTGTAGATGTGCATGTGTGTGCGTGCGTGTGTGTGTGTGCGTGTGCGTGTGTGCGCGTGCCTGTCTGAGTGAACTCCAGCACATACTCCTTGAGCTATGCAAATACACAAACGTAAAAAAAATAGCTCTACAATTCTTTGTATTCAAGTAGCCTACATATACAAACAATTTTACATCTCAGGTCACAAACTTTCACCATCCAGCCATAGATGATTGCTCTTTGATTTGGTCGGGTAGCCCTGTTTTACGAACACACCTCTGTCTTTTAAAAAAAATAATTTCCCTTTTTTTTTCTTAAAAATATGCACATTTCATTAGCATACGTCAGATGGTGAGACAGTTTTATTTAGTTAGGGCATCTTTTGCTCACTGGAAGCTTGGCCTGGTTGACTTGATAATCTGAGAGGAAGGGATTCAGTATGCCAGCAAGCCATGATCCAGATTAACTGTGACCCCCCTGGATCTTCGCTCTGAGTATGTAAATCCTTACCTCTCCTCCTCTGCGTACTCCTCCCTTTCTTCCTCTCGTTTCCCCTTCTCTACTCCTTTCATCCTTTGTTTTTCCTTCCCGGGTCGCCGGGCTGGGCGTCCCCGATGCGGTCGATGCGGGGATGTGTTCTGTGCAGATCTGCAGGGAGATGGGAGGGAGTCTGAGGCATTGTTCTTCCCGGGGAGTTAAGCGCTGGGTGACTGTGCTGTCAGGAATGGTGTTAAGTCAAAGAGCTCGCCGCTGAAAGTAGATGCTAAATCCCGCTAAAAACCAGAAAAAGAGAAACAAATTAAATGTATATCCCTCATCTCTTCTTTTAAATGATTTGGAGAACATATTTAATATTTTACTCTTAATCTTGCGAGGTTCAGTCCCTGGCATCGATTCACGAGTTCATTCGTCCTCAAGGACGAGATTTACCCACTTTGATTTTATACGGCAGCCCTGGTGAACCAGCAATAGCCTCATTCAAGAAGCCAGCAACCAAACAACTTCCTTAACCCAAGAGCCCACCAAGTCTAGAACCTCACATCAAAAACTCAAGAGACCAACAACAGCCTGAGAACCCAGCATCCCAACAACAGCTTAAGCTAAGAACCAGCAAAGCAAACAAGAAATATGTCACAAATCCCAAAATAACCTTACCCAAAAATAAACAATAACAGAAGAGCCTTGCCATTTAACCCAACAATGGCTTAAACCAAGAGCCTGCCAAAGGCACCCAAAAAAACTCCCCAAAGCATACAATATAGCTCATTGCCTGTATTGTTTATTTGAAACAGCTTTCTTCTTTGTTCATTATTAATCTAGAGTGTGAATACTTTTGGAGGTTGCTGTATCTAATGCATTTATATAAGCCACTATCATTAGCTTAGAAGTAGAAGAACCTAGACTGGGACTGACTGGGCCCAGCTGGGTCTACCGTGGTGAAAGGGAGGTGATCTACGGGAGTTTTAGGACTCTCCAGGACAAGGGTCAACCACTTGACCTGTTACGAGTCACACAAGAACAGGCGCGTCTCTCACTCCATCTCTTCATCCGTTCATCAGCGTTTTGTCCTCCAGTAGTGAGACAGAGGTTATAATATTATTCACATCCATGTGTACCCTACGTACCCATAAATCAACCCCCACCATTGGTGACCTCTGAGCAACAAGGCAGCTGCCGAGATCTAGGTGCAGTGCGCCCGCCTTCTTAACACTTCAATCCCCGAGAGTACGCCCTTTGTTTGCACCCTCCCCTATAAATGTCAGTGTTTGGTAAAATGTTAGATTCAAAATATATGAAATAAGTAGCCATTTGCATAGATTTCAAATGTTTTCCAATAGTTAACATCAATTAATTCCATATTTAAACATGTTATTCAAAACACTACCATAATACACAGTGGATACAGATTATGAAGGGAAGGCATGTTAGACATGTACAAATGGGCAGTTTGGGGAACTAGTTCAGGAGTTCCGGTGAGGCATGATGGAATGTATTCTGACAGCAGACATGATGTCTGATAAATGTAAGTGTGAACGCCAGTTATTAGTTGTAAAGTTTGTGTTGCAGATTCTATTGCAGATAGCAGGAGATGATAGGGAACCATATTTCCTTGTGTGCCTTAATGCAGTTTGTTAAGAAAGTCGTAAGCTTTCAAGAATGTCATGTTCAAACACAAAATTGATCCAGTTTGTTAAATATTACGCCTGTCTGGTCAGGTTAGAAGAATTGTTTTGTGATTGTTTGGGAGATTAAGAAAGGGGTAGAGGAGGATGTATGTTCCCAAGCAGGCACATTTTAATACAATATTTGAAACTATATGTCTGAAGCATAATTACTCTATGTATAAAAATACTGATATAAATAATCAGTCAAATGGTTACTCTGCATTAATGCATATAATTGTTGATTGAATAGTCAGTTAGGCAGAGGTGTACAATCCAGGGGGCAGAAAGTAAAAGTATTGCCAAGTGTTTCTTCCATCAATTAACTGAGCCAGCTGATTTCACTAATTAGTTCTACCGCCTGGCTGAAGAATTGTGCTAATTAGCAAATCCAGGTGATTGTAACAAAATACTGGGCGGGGTGGGAGGGGGTACCTTTACTTTCTGAATGTGGATTTTACACCTCTGTAAATACGTGTAGCATATTGTCAGATGAGCATAATATAAATACTTTTTTGCCCTGGCGCCCTCAAACTGGGAGTAAACGGTACATATACTGATTGCATTGAATGAGTGTTGGAGTGGGATAGTTTTAAAAGAAGTGAAAAGAGTAAGAGGGTTATCAAGAGACCTACCTCAGTTTAGGAAATTTAATGTTAAGAAATGACTACTTTATGCTTTTTAGCAGCATGATTTTGTTGTAAAGACAAGTATCATTAGTGCTTTTGTTGACTGCTGTACAATTTGTTTCCATATCAATGACCACACATTTCATTTTTATGTGTGTGCTACAATACATAGCACATGTATAAGTGTATGTATGTGCTAGTAAGATATGTGCAAAAACTATATAATAGCAGTGCTACTATATCGTTTTTGCACATATCTAACAATATAAGTGCAAAATGACATGTATGAAAGTAACTGAAACATATTGACTATACACAATGTTTTGTGCATTTACACTGTCTGCCATGGGTAATTATACGACCTCAATGGATGAACAATGACTGCTGGTGAACTGATATGCTGTCTGCTTCTCTCAAATTCAAATTCAAATTAGCATAACAAGAAGGTATCGTCTCAGACTCTCCCTTACACACACAGGCACAAACACACCGTCTCACACACAGGCTCCTTTGGCAGGGTCTGCACGTAAAGTTGGCCTAACTCCGGCTGGCTGACAGAGGGGGAGAGAGACAGAGAGAGAGAGAGAGAGAGGGAGGGAGGGAGGGAGAGAGAGAGTGTGTGTGTGAGAGAGAGAGAGAGGGGGATACACATTACATGAAAGGGCCCATTCCAGCCAGGAGCCAAGATCAGACTCCGCTCTCCTTTCCTGTTATTGCATTTCTTTCTCTCTGCCTGTTTGGGCTCCACTATGCACACATGCACACAGTTATCTTAGTCGAAGCACAGAGATTTTACCCACCCACCAGTTCTGTGAATCTCAAAGAGGACAGATATTTGCACCTCAAAGAAAATGCATAAACAATATGGCCATGGTAAATTGTAAAATCCAAAACATTAGGAATACATATTTAAATATGTCTACATATTTGGCATGCATTTCAAAACATATACAATTATGCCTCTGGAGTCACTGTGTGCCACTTGCACCCATTTAAGATTTTCTGAAGCCAAGTCCTGACCGACTTCAACTTTGGCAGGATAAAGCCAACTGCACCCTATTGCTAGCGGTCTCCCGGTCATACAATGCCTGTTGCACCCGTCATGGTCCAACAAAATATTAGAGTGTGCAACTTTTTGTTTGGTCAGGCAGTGTAGTTTTAGCTATGCTGGAACCAGCAGTATCTATAAGGCCCAGTCTGCACTTATGGTTCACACATTTGGGATTCCAATACAATATGCACTTACATACATACTACTAAAACATGTGACACATGCAAATAAAATAAATCACCTATACTCTAAAGTTATATTCTATTTTAAGGAATACTAAAATTCACATTAATTTGCTTAGCAGACATCCTACTTCAGGTACAGTTTTACAAAGAACTGGCTCTAACCCATTGACTGTACACAGCATATGCATTTTAGAATAACTGATGTAAAGTACCTCACATATCAACAGTCCTTGGCTAGTCCCCCATTCTAACTGCCCAACGACACAATGCCATGGACACAGAACGCATACGACAGATTTTCCGTCTGACAGCAGCCCATAAAAACAGACTGACTGGTCCATTTAAAAGCAGCCCATAAACCTTTTCCCTCATCCCCATGCCACATTCACCTTTTAGCAACAGAGCATGGCTATATAAGGGGGATATTGGCGTGTACTGCTAATTTCAATTAGTTTTTTGTGTAGCAGCGTGCTGCATGGTATCACACAGAACCCTCCCAAGGACGCAGGCTTTCATTCAGCTGGACGCTCCCTGCCTCACGGTACCCGTCATTCTGCTTGTCTTTTCTCTAACTCTAGGAATGAACTAATTCAAGCAAATCTCTCATGTATGCTCCTCAGACACTCAGCATCGGTGCAAAGGCCCAAGAGACGGGAGGAATTCACGCAGGTTATTTATAAACCTTTCACCAATGCATAGGTACGTACAAGTAAAGACGTAAACAGATTGGGTATAAAATGATTAAATTCACTTCAGTGTAAGGGCTCAAGAGACAGGAGGAATTCACACAGGTTATTTATAAACCTTTCACCAATGCATAGGTACGTACAAGTAAAGACGTAAACAGATTGGGTATAAATTGATTAAATTCACTTCAGTGTAAGGGCTCAAGAGACAGGAGGAATTCACGCAGGTTATTTATAAACCTTTCACCAATGCATAGGTACGTACAAGTAAAGACGTAAACAGATTGGGTATAAATTGATTAAATTCACTTCAGTGTAAGGGCCCAAGAGACAGGAGGTGTGATATATTTCCTTGTGCATTGCAAAGGAACAGAAATTACAAAGAGCCTTCATCTAGATGTTCATGATGTTCACAGGACTAAGAGATAAGAATCTGACAGAGAGGCAGCAAACAGGGGCCACATCACTCACTTCCTCAATTCCCCAAAACTGAATTTTAACACTAATGCACTGACCAAAATAGGCAAAATAGTACCAGAAAAAAATATAAAAATTCTTGGTAAAAACGGATTTGAATTCAGGGAAGGGACATACAGTAAGGTTTAACATCTCAGCAGTAGCCTATCACCTTTTGTGTTGCTGTACTCCTTGGAGCGTGACCAACAATGACTTTACAGCACAGAGCTGCACAGTCACCACTGGACATCCCGACGGCTTTCTTGTACACAAAGTTCCAACTCTGTTCCGAGAATAAGTGAGTGTGTCAGTTAATGCATTGCCTATTTGATATGAGTACCCATTTGTCTCTACCAATAAATACATGTGAAAAGCAAACCCATTTTAGACAGTAAGATGTGGTAGGTATCCAGGCCTGTACCAGGGGGTTGTGGGTACAAATTATGAACAGGCCAATTCAATAATCCATATTATCGAGCCAAGTGCTTTACCTCAAAAACAATGAAGTGATATTGTGGGAGCCCCTATTTTTTTCCTGTACAAACACTCATTTCAGTATTTTGACATATGTGGCTTTGCTTCTGGGGACAAAGTATTTCATGTTAATGGAGAGAAAACTATGTTTCTGGTGACCTGGATATTGTCCAGAGGGTGCAATTGCACATGTGACAGCTTCAACTAAAGATGTGGGAATAAACCAAGGACCCACTAGCTGTCCATCAGAAAAACAGACAAAAAACACACGATTCCGCCCTAGAGTAGAAGAATGAGAGGAAATTCCTCCGTTTTGTTCCCATGTTAAATCACCCCTCTCTCCAAGCTCTGCGGAGAGAAGAGTAGTTTCCTGTCATTCAAAGATGGAATGAAAGAAAGAGAAAGGGAATGATGGATGCAGAGAAAGAGAGGGGGAGAGAGAGAGAAAGGCAGATATGAAGGAAGGGTTTCATTTTGGATATGATCTCAGAGGAGTTATTTATATGGTTGTCACCAGTCCATTTTTTCACCTGGACAAGATTTAAAACCTTGTGCTGAGGTTGCTTCTCAACTCCAAAAGTGAACTGTTCAATTCAGCCTCTAACCTGCCGCAGAGGAAATAAAATGGACAGCGGTGAGCCATTCCTATTTTACATCTGCGGCACATTTCTAGTGTGTGATGTGCAGCGGATTATAACGTGGCGCAAGGTCCCAAGTGCAACAGCAATGTTGCTCGGGTGCATCGGGGCAATCTTTAGTGAAGCTGCTCGTTTAATGCCTGTGAGATAAAGACTCTTTAAACAGCAGTACAATTCCCGCTGATCACTGGCTATTTCAGAAGAAACGCAGATGTTCCCCAATATTCAGGATGAAATTATTCTTTTGTATGACTGCACATTTTGGTCAGTTAATGGTTTCATTGAAACTAGCAGGAGCATTATCGAAATTTTCACAGAACCTAAAGAGTATTTCAAAATTACTTCGAATACAGTAGCCTACATATTTGACCTGTGTCTACTCTTGCCTGACAGGGGCTTTCATGTGCACCTGTTATCCTATAGCAGCCCTTCAAACACTATCACTCCTCGCTCTACTGTCGTGCTAATGTGCACTTTCCTGCGTAAATCTCATTGATTTCGCAGTCATTCACACAGTGAAGTGCAGTTTCATTGTTGTATCATACCATAAGGTGGGATACATACACACTCTTACTCCTATGAGTCAATCCCTAGCCTGGCAGATCAGGTGACTGCAAAGTTCTTACATTCTAAGCATGCACGATCACCCAAAGCTTAGTTTCTTGCAAAGCCTTTTTATTTTAAGTGACGCTCTTTATTTCATGGATATTGTCTCAAATCCCCCTGGATAAAGCTGTCTGGCAAGCAAATGAATAATAATTCAGGACACTGACCCACCCCTCTATTCAAAGAGCAAACAGAGGGTTTCTCTGAACAGTGTGAAAGAAGCATGCTGCTCAGAACTGGCCTTTCATTCTGAGAAGAGCCGTTTAATCATTTATATACAGTAATGAGTTAAAGTAACACTGTCTGTTAGCCACCTAATTCTGTTAACATGGCGACTAGAAACAAACTTGAACTGCACACATTTGTGTGGGAAGGTGTGTGCTTGTGTTTGTTTGGTTTGTGTGTGTGTGTGTGTGTCGGGTACACGTGTTTCATCAATTGTATGCTGACGCCATCGAAATGTAGCTGCTGCTCAGAGATGGTGTGACTATACTGTGTCCAGTATATGCACTGCAAAAAATGTTTGTCTTAAGTGTTTTAGTCTTGTAATGAGACTTCAAATAAAAAATTTTTCTCTCAAGTAGAAAATATTAGCTTGGTTTAAGTTACTTTTTGCTTGACAAGTGAAATTATCTTATCCCATTGGTAAATCTTGAAATGAGTAAAACTATCTCACCCCACAGCCAATCTTTTTGTCTTATTTAGCAAAGAAATGTACTAGAAATAAGAATAGGAGTCTAGAATGCTATAAGACTAAAATGCTTGTTAAGACTTTTTGTTTTTTGGAGTGTAAGAAACCAATAAACAGTGCAAGGTAGCACATCTAGTTGAGTGTATCCATGTAGTTTAAAAGTGTCAATGTGTGGGCCATCAGCTTGCAGGTACTGCGTATGCTAACGCGTGTGTGTGTGTGTGTGTGTGTGTGTGTGTGTGTATGCGAGCATGCGTGTGTGTGTGTGTGTGTGTATGTTCGTGTGTGCGTGTATGTGAGCATGCATGTGTGTGTGTGTGTGTGTGTGTGTGTGTGTGTGTGTGTGTGTGTGTGTGTGTGTGTGTGCGTGTGTATACAGATCCTTTCCAAAAAATTAGAATATCATGAAAAAGTTGTTTTTTTTTCCATAATTCCATTAAAAAAGTGAAACTTTCATAGATTATAGATTCATTACACACAAAGTGAAATATTTCTAGCCTTTATTTGTTTCATTTTTCATAATTTTGGCTTACAGCTCCAGAAAACCCCCAAAACAGTATTTCAAGAAATTAGAATAGTGTGTCGAAAATCAGCATTTACTTCAGTTATTTCAGAGAATGAATGTTTTAGACTGAGTGTCACACTCTAATCTAATTTACTCAAAACACCTACAAAGTTTTTCTACAGGTTTGTCGTTAAATTGGACAGGTATCTCAGTTTGGTTCAGTATGGGGAAGACTGCAGACTTGACAATTGGCCAGAAGACCATCATTGACACCCTCCAGAAGATGGGTAAGCCACAAAAGGTCATCGCTAAGGAGGCTGGCTGTTCACAGAGTGCAGTGTCCAAGCATATCAATAGAAAGTTTAGTGGAAGGGAAAAATGTGGCAGGAGAAGGTGCACAAGCAAAAGAGATGACCGTAGGCTTCAGCGGATTGTCAAGCAAAGACGATTCCAAAATTTGGCGGAGATTTACAGAGTGTGACACTCAGTCTAAAACATTCATTCTCTGAAATAACTGAAGTAAATGCTGATTTTCGACACACTATTCTAATTTCTTGAAATACTGTTTTGGGGGTTTTCTGGAGCTGTAAGCCAAAATTATGAAAAATGAAACAAATAAAGGCGAGAAATATTTCACTTTGTGTGTAATGAATCTATAATCTATGAAAGTTTCACTTTTTGAATGGAATTATGGAAAAAAAAACAACTTTTCCATGATATTCAAATTTTTTGGAAAGGATCTGTATATGCGAGCATGCATGTGTGTGTGTATGCGAGCATGCATGTGTGTGTGTGTTGTGTGTGCGTGCACGCACGCGTACGTGCGCGCCAGTCTGGGGACGGCAATGACTCCTCCTACATGATGGCTTGTCAGTGCTATCTGAAATGGAGATCTGCTGTTGACAGGACAGCCCCCAGTCCCTAACCCAGTTCCTGCCGCTCTCAGCAGCCTTTGTAAATGGGATTACACTGCAGGAATGTCTGACAGGTGAGGCTGGAGGCTGCAGACAGACGGCCAGACACACTCCCTGTCGCTCACATTTCTCCCTCTCTCTCTCTCTCTGGATCTCGGCCCCCTTTTTTTCCGTCTTCCTCTCGCTCTCCCCCATTTTGTTCTCCTTCTTGATGGACGCGACGGTTCTCCTCCTCCACGTCTTCCTCTTTTTCCACTGCACCTGCAATGATTTAATCTTCGCCGTGTCCGTGCGTGGCTCTGAAATCCTGGCTCCGTGCGTGGCGTCTCTGACCGCTTCTCCCTCCTCCGTGGTCCTGCCCCTGGCTCCTGAACCTCAGGGGATCTCTCTCTCTCTCTCTCTCTCTCTCTCTCTCTCTCTCTCTCTCTCTCGAGACCGTTCACACATTCCGCCTTTTGCTTTTTACCTCTCCCCGATATCTCACCACCTCCCTTCCTCTTTTTGCCCTTTTTCATCTTCCTCTCAGTCTGTCAGAGTCCCTGCCCCCTTCGCCCCCCCCCACCCCGCCCCGTGCAGCGAGCAGAGTCAGTGTAGTGTTTCACATGTTAACAGAGCGACGACGCGGGGCCTGAATAGAGTCCATTCTCCCCCCAGACTTCAAAAAGCCGGGGGCTTGAGGTGCCCAGACAGCCAGGTGGAGCTCATGTATCCCACAATGCCTGGTCACTGCTCACCAGTCCAAAAACTGGACTTTTCAGAAGTGTATACATGTACTGTCCACGTGCCCTCACCATATTCCAGACAGAGGAGGCCCCACACGCTAACCAATGCACAACCATATGAGGCAGGGATACTCAACCCAGACAGGTTTGGGGAGGGAATGTAAAATGGCCGAAGGACGACAGTGACTCAGGGTTGCTCAGAGAGGGTCTGGACCACAGGCAGGTTGCACTCACTAGTCCAGAAAAACTTGGTTCAATCTAACACATTATGAGCAGCCTCCCTTCGCACCACAAAACACTCTTGCTGTCCTTTCATTGAACAGCAAGTAAAGAGGAAGATTTGGGCCATGCTAGTCTGTGTTGCATATTCTACGCTTCAACCCCTCCTCGTCTCTGTACTCAAATGACCCGTATTCACTGTCACACCGGAACCAGGATAAAAGGCTTTACCTACCTTGCTCTGATGAGTAGGAATGTTAGCGAAATGCATGCTGATACAGAGATGGTCAGTACCAGAGCCACTGGGAAGAAGGAAATGCTACAGAAAGCTTTTGCCTATAAGAACTGTAGCTAATTATTGGGATGAGACTGAACATTGAAACATCTCAAAGGCAAGTTAAATATAATATGTTATTTTGTCACTTATCACAGAAAACCTATAGTAAAATACAATAGCTAGTATACTATAGTAGATGTTGCTACTCTGACAACACAAAAAATATTGATAACCATAATGGTAGCAGCTAGGGTATTTGCAGGGGAAGTGTCACTTCTGCTATCATATATTGGAGTAAGACTGATGGGAAGAAATAGAGGAGAAGGTTTGATGTATGGGAGCATGGTAGGCTGAAGATCCTCAATATGCCTCAATGCATGTATACTGTGTGTGTGTGTGCGTGTCGGTGCATACTAGTACAGCATATTACATTTTTCTGTTAGTGTATGTGTATTTATGATGGTGCTGTGTGTGTCTGTATGTATACAGTATTTATATACAGTATGTACTAGATGCATAAAAGCATACTTTTGTGTATCCGTGTATGTGCGCACGTGTGTCTTAGTCCTCTGTGGAACCTCACCAAGGATCACTCCCACTACCCTAACCTCCATAGGCTGTAAATTTACCCTGGTCTCCCTGTGAGGAGTTTCCTGAATATACTCTCATTCCTGAGGGAGGACATCCACTATAAAACATGTGCGGGGAGAAATCGAAAAAAGGGAGCGAGGGAGAGCAGACTCATCCCTTTCTTCATCTTCCTGGGACGCAGCTGCGAGGTGGAAGCCCACACAGACCTCCCTGTTTTCAGACGTTAACAAGTTTGCTTTTCCTGTTTTGGTTTGATTTCATACACCGTGCCCCGCTAGAGCCCTGATTTTATGGCTTCGACAGAGGACTTGAAAGCGGGCGCGCCCGTAAATCTCCGAATCCTAATAAAGTCGTTAAATTAAATTCTTCTCTTTTTTCTCCCTAATTTATTCCTCCGCGTTGCGATCCAAGCTGGAACAATCAGTACCGACGCACTCCTCCCCTCCTGGTGACTCAGCCTAGGAGACAAACTGCCCTTGCCCCATGGAGCTGGACTGAGCACCAAGATCCCGAATTTATTTTTATGCACCTCCTTGGAGGTCTCCATTACCCCTCTCTTGGGGCCCCCCATGCCCACCCCTTTTCAGGACCAAGATTTTCAGCTTTTTCTTGTTCCTTCAAAAGCCCCGTATTGTTTGTTCTTCTTTTTAAACTTGAGATTTCTCTGCATTTGCATTTGAACGCCTTGTCTGTCCTTAAACACTCTTGTGTACAGTGTAGTTAACAATGTACTGATGGCTTATTTTCAAAACCGTTAAGCTTATGAGTTTTGTTTTTTTTCAATTGATGTTACTAGTTACCCGTAACTAACGGTTTGTTGCGTTTAATGAGTCCCGCTGCTTTCGCGACGGGTTGTTTGATACTATTCAGAGCCAGACACCCTTCCACATCCTAGTACAGACACCCTTCCACATCCTAGTACAGACACCCTTCCACATCCTAGTACAGACACCCTTCCACATCCTAGTACAGACACCCTTCCACATCCTAGTACAGACACCCTTCCACATCCTAGTACAGACACCCTTCCACATCCTAGTACAGACACCCTTCCACATCCTAGTACAGACACCCTTCCACATCCTAGTACAGACACCCTTCCACATCCTAGTACAGACACCCTTCCACATCCTAGTACAGACACCCTTCCACATCCTAGTACTGACACCCTTCCACATCCTAGTACAGACACCCTTCCACATCCTAGTACAGACAGCTTTCCACATCCTAGTACTGACACCCTTCCACATCCTAGTACTGACACCCTTCCACATCCTAGTACTGACACCCTTCCACATCCTAGTACTGACACCCTTCCACATCCTAGTACAGACACCCTTCCACATCCTAGTACTAACACCCTTCCACATCCTAGTACAGACACCCTTCCACATCCTAGTACAGACACCCTTCCACATCCTAGTACTGACACCCTTCCACATCCTAGTACAGACACCCTTCCACATCCTAGTACTGACACCCTTCCACATCCTAGTACTGACACCCTTCCACATCCTAGTACAGACACCCTTCAACATCCTAGTACTGACACCCTTCCACATCCTAGTACAGACACCCTTCCACATCCTAGTACAGACACCCTTCCACATCCTAGTACAGACACCCTTCCACATCCTAGTACTGACACCCTTCCACATCCTAGTACAGACACCCTTCCACATCCTAGTACAGACACCCTTCCACATCCTAGTACTGACATCCTTCCACATCCTAGTACAGACACCCTTCCACATCCTAGTACAGACACCCTTCCACATCCTAGTACAGACACCCTTCCACATCCTAGTACTGACACCCTTCCACATCCTAGTACTGACACCCTTCCACATCCTAGTACAGACACCCTTCCACATCCTAGTACAGACACCCTTCCACATCCTAGTACAGACACCCTTCCACATCCTAGTACAGACACCCTTCCACATCCTAGTACTGACACCCTTCCACATCCTAGTACAGACACCCTTCCACATCCTAGTACAGACACCCTTCCACATCCTAGTACTGACACCCTTCCACATCCTAGTACAGACACCCTTCCACATCCTAGTACAGACACCCTTCCACATCCTAGTACAGACACCCTTCCACATCCTAGTACTGACACCCTTCCACATCCTAGTACAGACACCTTTCCACATCCTAGTACTGACACCCTTCCACATCTTAGTACTGACACCCTTCCACATCCTAGTACAGACACCCTTCCACATCCTAGTGCATGACACTGATTCGATGAAGTCACAACGTTTCAGAGAACTGCAGGGAATTCCCCTGGCTAAAGCTACCATTAGCAGCTAAGGCTGACATTTCCCAAAATCTGAAGAAAATGCAAATCCTTTCAGAACGGTAGAATTATAGAAAATAGAAACATATAAAATGTTATCACTGCTATGCCTCATTAACGATATTTAGATTAATGTGACATAATTCAGTCAGCATGTGGCACAATGCACACAGTTGCAGTAAACGAGTTGCCGCATAGTTGCTGTAAATTGTGGCTTGTTAATTTATTTAGCATTTTAGGAATCAGATGTAATGGACAAATTTCCAGGTTTGGGAGGTGCTTGGGATTTTGTGCTTAATATGTGAAACCCAAAAAAAAATGCTTATTGAAATGTTATAGTAGTATGCAATTCTATTTCAGTCTGCTTCATACATACCCATACAAAACCAAGCTCCCTGTGGTCCCATTTTTAAAGGCTTCCAGCAAATCTATTCCAAGCTCCTTCGCGTATGCAAACAGAAAATATTATTTGAGTGAACACGTAGGACGGTAAGCATCCTCAGTTCTTGAGAATAAAAAGTGGAAACTCTTTAGCATGACCAGTTATCTGTCAAATTAGCATGAAAAGCATAAGCATGTAAATATTAATGATCAAAGTGACGTCTTAACAGCTCAACACACGGAATTGCAAGAGACGTTTTACTTTTGTAACAAATTTTGTTAAAAGGCTTGTAACTTGCTAGATACAAATACAGCATTTGGCCAACTGGAAATGTACAATATCTCTGCTTCCTTGAAAACACCACTTCCCATATTTCAACGCTTATTTCTATTCTTTGGCCACATATTCTCCCCTGATAGGCAGCTGTGCTGAGCCTATCCCTTTTGGCCCATGCAGTGGACACACCCAGCCCGATGACACGCAGGTGAGTACAGAATGGATGCAGAACGAGGCATAGCTCTGCTGTCGGATTGGACAGGTAGATTTATGGAACCTTCCAATCAGGACTCAAACATCCAGAACTTCGGCTCCGCTCCGCATGCTGAACCCGAAGACATTCCCCGAAAGGGCAGACATCTTACCAGGAATTCAGACCCTGAGTAGGAGAATGACTAACCCTCACCCCCCAACCCCTTACCCCGCCCACGCAAACATACACCTGGGTGGCAAGAGGGCCCCTTTTGGCCCGCAATCCATCACCCAGAGGGGAGCACTCATTCTGTCCTAAATCAAGGGGCCGTCCCGCCACCACGCGCCCGGCTAGTAAAACCTGATTCATTAGCACTGTACCTCAGCGCTGCGTCTCTGCCCCTGGCTTCAGATCGCCAGATAGCGGGGAGCCAGATCCCAATCTCCGCCCCGCACCGGGGATCAAATGAATAAAAAGATTCCCGAGCTCATTGTGGACATCGTAAACCCCATCCCCAGCACCAAATGAGTGCAAATACACAGCATTTAAAACAATTCCCCAAACCCATATTTTAAAGACTGTTTAAAAGCTGTTTGCTCTAAAACAGAGACTACACAGCAAGAAGGGAGGAGGAACAGACGAGATAGGGTATTAAATCACTGTTAATGCACGGAGGGTAGTATTAAGTCGCTGTGCCACTTGAGAGAATCATAGCTCAGTTAGAGAGTCCATATAAACGGACAGACTACTGAAGGCTACACGGATTCAAAGAGAGAAGCTTAATTGCATGTTCGACTAAGATATGACCATGAAATCCAGCTGAAATATCGTGTGTAAGGTCATCACGCTCCACATTGGAATAAGAAACATCACTCCAGGATGGTGCAAAACGGCAATGGTTCCACAGCATTTCCAAAGGGTATATACCACACAGCCACACCCCTCTTTCCCTGTACACAAGCTGCACTTCAGCCTGGTGGAGTTTTATGTCATGTTTCTGCAAGGTTTACCCTGGACTGGGCCCCGGTCAGTACGCTGTCCAACGTGACATTCGGCGTGGCCGAAAGCGTCGGGCGAAAGGCAGCGGGGGGCGTTTTCATTTCTCCCCGTGAGAATCATCTCCTGTAAATGACCGACGCAGCAAAGATTCATCCGAGCATTACTTTATACTGCAGGACTGAGAGAAGCCATAAAAATGAGCAAAAAGAGGCATTAAAACTCATTCGATAACAGAAAATATATTGTATAACGTAACGTAATGCGAATGCAGTCTGGGATAATGCACAGAGCTCCTTAACAACTAAGTGCCTTCACGCTGATTAAGATACTGATTTAGAGGACTATTCTCAGGGCGCGCCGCGGGATTTGCTGCAATGCAGCGAGTGTGCGGATCCCGTTTCTCTCGCTTCATGCCTCACTTTCCTCCTCTAGGCTTCCCAAACCTTTCCCACAAAGGCCTCCTGATACATCCACACTACTGCTGGGAATGGTTGCTTAACATTCTAATACACGGAAGCATGTCTAAACTTCAATTTCATTATATTATGGACCGAGTCTATTTCATACAATATGAACACGTGCTACGAGATCACAATATTACCAAAGGTTGTTTACAACTGTAAACAAACTGTGATGTATTAAATGTATTAAATATGTTAATATCAGCTAAATCTTAAAATGTTTTTTGTTTTTCTGAGGGATTCCTGAGACTCCTTCAAAGACCCACTAGAGTCCCTGCACCCCAATTTGGAAGGCCCGCCCTACATGTAGACCTTTACTACAAATCCCACACAACAAAGCCTCATAATTAGGGATACTACCAAAAACAAAATAAGAGAACAAGTAGCGGCCTGCTGCTAGACAGACTGCCAGACAGACAGAGAGCTGGATAATCAGACATGCAGTAACACACAGACGCAGTGTTTGGGGCGCAGTGCTGGGCGTGGGCGCTATAGCGTAGACCTGCTGTCTAACAATCGTCTTCTCTCCGGAGTGGAACTGTGGGAAAACGGTCAGCCACTTCCTGCGCCTGCAGGCTTCGGCCAATCACCATCAGATCAGAGATAAGCCGTCCGCCTATAGGAGCAGGGTGGGGGCGGTCACATGACAGAGCGCCCATCGCGATAAGGCCCGAGCCCGGCCTGCCCTCCCTTAATGTCCGCTCTGATCTCTCTGACGGTCGCAGTTTGGTGGCGAGTTTTTGTTTCGCTGTAATTACGCGGTCTCTCATCCGCCCACTGTTCCCCTTGACCCCAGGCCAGGGGTCAGAGCCCAGGATATCCCCTTTGCCACGCACTATAATGTCCCATTGAGCCCCATGAAGAGGGGCATTCACACGCCGTCAGACGGAATGGACGGGCGCTATCGCTCCATCGCACTCTCCCTGCCCTGTCCCCAGCTGCGTGGAACCCGTCCGTCGCTCGCCGCTCGTCGCGCCTGCTTTTGGAACGGCGCACCAGTTCCCCCCACACCCCCCGCTTTCGCTGGACAGTAACCGGGTGACCATGTTTACCACCGGCTTTGTCCAGCTTTGATGCTTTTCTTACACAACGGCATTTCGATCTTGACCGCGGCACAGCGATCTGATAACGGCGTCGTTGCGCCAAGCCTTAGCCGTCTCGCTAAACCCCCCCCTCCCTCCTATCAACCCCCTCCCCCACCTCCTCCACTCCCACCTTGAGAAGTCTACACCAGTATTACACATGAAAGTAGGCGGTGAGGGACGTCCCTTTTTAAAAGCAGAAACAAATGGCTGAACAAACTCAGAAAAAACAGTCTGGGGAGACGGCCGAGGAGTTAGATCCTCTGATCAATGCCTGGATTAATTGATGAAAGTGTGTGGAGGGGAGGGGAGGGGTTGGGCTTGGGTTTTTTTTTTTTTGTCCTCACCTCAGGGTCTGGGAGGGGTAAGTGGGAGGGCATCGGGCCTGGATTGAGGCGAGGTGGCGATGTTGGGAGGGGTGGTGAATTTAAATAGAGATTGAGCCCCTCAGGTTACCTGGCAACATGCAAAGCCGCTGTCAGATTAGGATCTGAATGGGGGAGATAACGAGTTTATTGCCCCCTGGACGGGCCACTGGAGCCGGTGGAGGGTGTGTGTGTGGTGAGGGGGGGTGGGGGGTGTTTGTGTTTATTTTAACCTGGGGTGTGGGATCCCTAGGAGGCAGCTGCAGGCCTCTTTGTAAAGGCACAGCAGAGTTGTAAAAGCCAGCATGGTTAGAATACCAGTGACCGCCGGTACAGGCCCTCATCCATCAAGCCCACAAGCCTCTCTTTGAACCACGTCTCCGTCAGACGCAAACACGCTGGACGGGGGGGGGGGGGGGGGGGGCGACAAGGGAAGAACAGGCCAGGCCAAGCAAAAGCCCATCCATCAGCTAGTCAGGCCTGTTAGGACGGATAGACGCAAACACACAGCAAAGAAAATGGCCCACACCGGCCTAGGGTTCCACAGTGATGGGCACACCAGCCAAACACTATAGGCATCGGTTGTACAGTACTGCACTAGCAAACACCTTAACAAATACTGTCCAGAGCTTCAACACTGTACTCATCCTGAATAACAAATCATAAATGATCATGTTCCCAATGACAAGTTTTATATCTGTTTTATGATATCTGTATTTTGGATGATATCTGTATTTTGATGAATTGAAATCCAGTCTTTAAAATGCTTGCATACATCCACACTATTTGTGTATAGTAGAGCCTTCATCAGGAAATAATAGACAGAGATACATGCTACTGGGCCACAGCGATAAGGATCAGAACTGGGAGCAGGGCTCATGCAAATGTGAGGTAACTTTCTGATACCCAATTTTAGGCGAGCATAACAGACACACACAGGCGAAGAACCACCAAACTCAAGGCTAGAGAGATCAATCATGCAGATAACGTTCTAGTATGACTGAACTTCCTCAACTAAAACTGATACATGCTCTCTCTCTCTCACACACCCACACACACGCACACACAGAAAATAAGAGATGTTTTAATATTACAAGCACACACGCTGCATACACATATACCCTTAATATTGGCATGTATGCAGTAATACATACAGCTGCATAAAATCCAAAAGTAATCAAACAAACACGAGACACATGTTGCTACCCAAGCGCTGTAATGTGTGGGAGTGGAAGCAGTTTGCATGTGAATGGAGAATGGCTCTCCGTTTACTACCAAAGCAAACACACATTACCATTATCTCCTTAAACACCCGATGTTTATGGTTATTGGCGTTTTACACCTGTCCGTTCAAATCAGATCATCTTCAACAAAAACACATATCAGCATAACAGTATCAAATGCGGTCACTTGTTTTTCTAGCCCATTTACATCTCTGGAGTGTTTTATAAGTCAACGTTTAAGGCCGTCATTTCTGTTGCATGCTTTATATTTTGAATGAGGAAAGCCCAATAGTCTGAGGCAGTGACGTTCCAGTGTTGATACAGTGCGTAATGAACTATTGATTTACTGCTTGATTACCAGATTGAGTGCGACACATTTCTCCTGGACATGTACCATTACTTGGTAGAGACGGGTCCCTCGCGCTGCCTGTGAACATATTTGACACACAAACATGCAAATACGCACAGGCGGCAAAGCTTAGTTACTGCCTTGTGCTCAGACTCCGCCCACACCTCTGAAGGATGCTTGTGTGTTCTTTTCATTATTTTGGGAAACACTTGCGGTAGATTTACACTAAATCAGAGGTGGCTCACATGCACTCTTGCCCTCTTTCACACACGCACACAGGTACATACTCTCACATACACAGAAACAGGCGTACAAATATACACACTCAGGAATAACAAGCAGAAATGTACAGAAAGTATGACACACATGCACACACGCGCGCAAACACACACATATACACACACACACACACACACACACACACAGAGGCTGCCAGGCGGAGGCTGGCGGGATTGTGGGGGATTTACGGGGCGGCACGCGAGCGGGCCCGAGCGGGCCCCGTCAGCTGTGTTTGCGCACTGACAGGCGAGGGGCGCGCTCCGAGGGGACCGGGGGCCCCGAAAGAAAGACCCGCGCCAGAAGAAAAGAGCGACTCGAAAATCTGCTCTCCGGGGGGGGGGGGGGGGAGGCGGTGGGAGGGAGGGGAAAGAGCGAGCGGGAACAATGGCGGCTCCGCTGCAGGTGTCAGGCTCTCTGTGTGCGCGTGTGTGCGTTCACTGGCCTCTTCTGTTCACGGAATTAAACAAATTAACGCGGCCCTGATCTGTTTAATGCCCCCTTTTTTTTTTTTTTTTGCATGTTTAACTTCCAGCTGATTTGCATGTGCCCTTTTACTTCTGCGGGAGTGTCTCTGTGTGCGCATGGAGATGAGGGTTACTGTCGCTTTTCAGCCGGGGCGATGACACGGTGACACTCTGTTTGCAGACGGCCGACGTGCAGCTTTAGCGCGCGTAGATGCAATTGTATCGACCTCGCATCCAGGGGCTTTTTTTGGTGCGCGCATTCATTTTGCAAAATAAAACAAGGGCCACGTCCCCCCAGTGTAAAACTCCACCCGTCTGGAAATTATTCAGCGCTCACCAACATTCTGAAATGCATTCGTTCTGGGGAATATTAATTCTAAAACATGAGGCATTTCTTTTTATTGTTTGCTCTGGATCCAAAGCCATAAAAAGTCATTTGAAATGATATTGGCGGTGAGGCCGTTTTTAAATAAATTACAATAATCTCACGATTGGATCTCTGAAAAGCGTCCAAATTGTACGGAGTTAATATTATAATCTACCTCTCCTAAATATGTCAGAGAACCTTACAGGTGGAGACATAAATTGTATTAGTATTTGAGTTGGAAGTTGGAACTGGAATGACTTTTTTAAAAGCTCAGAAAATAAACACACAGATCATGATTAAAAAGAAGGGGCGAACAAGTCCTTTGTCTAAAAAAATAAACGAAATAAGGCACAAATCAAGAAGCTTAAGCGTATCATGGCACTGGAATGTTCTTAAGATATTCTTAAGATCTTCGGGGGTGGGGGGGGGGGGGGGGGTGTCAACAATGAGCTTGAGTAAAATGCTTAGTGGAGTGTGTGCATGCGGGTGAGCGTGGACAGTGGCACAATGAGGAAACTAAGTAGTGCTGCCCTTTTTTCTTTTGGGGGGGTGGGGGGGGGGGGGGGGTGGCAGTGTGTATGTGGAAAGGGAGGGGGAAGGTGGTAAATCCCAGTTTAGCGGGCAGCTTAGTTTAGGTCCCCTGGAGAGTGCCGTTTCATCTCAAACACACCCCCCCCCCAAAACTTAAACACCCCATTACAGCACACGGCCTACTCACTGCACAATCTTAATAGTCACTTACAGCATGTGTACCAACACTTTAAAACTCATGCACCTTAAATTAACACTAGCTGAAAATATTATCTGGGTTCATCATGGCTATAAAATCGAGGTTTGTTCTGAAAATAGTAAAAAAAAAGGAGAAATAACTTTTCATTTAATTACGTAATACTGTGCAAGTTTATCTTTTTCTTTAATTCTGAAATGTGCCAAAAAAAATTCTGTTTAAACTAAGAATGGCTATTCTTAGCCATATTCCCCATCAACAATTATCTATCGCAATCTATGTATTAGTACTTTTGTTGCATTTGCATTTATATGATACTGTACATGCTACTTCAGAGGATATACACAAATGTAAATTCAGAAGTGTTTCTTTATCATTTTTTAAATAAATTGGACACAAACTAACAATGCACATATCTAGTGAACAGGGTCATTGTAGGGCCTGTAGGATGGGGCTGGAAGGTCCATAGCATTGACAAAGATAAAACTGCACTTTGTGCAGTGTGTGATGTTTTGCGGCTGCGCAAAAAGATGTTGCTGCATTTATAACATTCCACAAAGGAAACAGAAAGCCACACCAGTACATCAGGGGAAATACATCTGTGGAGTGTTTTAAAACCTAAAGGCAAGAAATTAGTAATTGACCTCCATTTCATGCTCAGGATAAACATAATTATAAAAGCATTAAGCACTATTGTGGTTTACAATGCCCTGCATTAAGATGACGATAGCGAAATTCTAAATACTTTCGAATATATCGATATAGCCACATTAATATTTCCTGTTGTTTTGCAAATTGTAATATATACAATGTGGGGGTACAAATTCACCTGGTCAACTACTTATTGGTGTTGTGAAGTATAAAAAAAACATGGCAAAAACTAAATGAACTTCCTGCAATTTGGCCTGAAACTGGACTGGTTTGGAAAGCACTCAAGCATTTTTGGTCGCCGAAGCCTGGTTTTGCTGTGTGTGTGTGTGTGTGTGTGTGTGTGTGTGTGCCCGCATGTTTACCTTCCCTATAATTACAAGTTCTAAAAACACATCATAGTTATAACAACTGTAAATAGCTAAAAGCTTTGTCCAGCTACACTCGACAGCAATTGACAGAAGTTTGTTTTCTTTATTAAGAAATTATAACTCTAAATGGATTGAACAGAATGGGATTTTCTACGTAATCCTTTCATTAAATTCAAATGTATCCACGTATTTGACAAATGTATTTACATATATCTAATAGTGGCATGGTGGTACAGTGGATAGCACTGTTGCTTCACAGCAAGACAGTCTCGGGTTGAAACCCCGTGTCCATGTGGGTTTCCTCCCACAATCCAAAGACATGCAAGTTAGGCTAATTGGGGGGCGTTAACAAGGCGTTACTGTAAAAGAGCATGCGTGTTCAGTCAACCTACCCTGTATAAATAAGTTAAAGTTAAATTTAAAAAATAAAATAAACACACACACACACACACACACCACATAAAGAAATGCCCATCTTCTGACAATTAAAAACAACTCCATTCCTAAAGAAGGAGGATTCCTAGTGATGTGCAGAATGGCTGACTAATCGCCGGCTCTCAGTCCCAATCCACAGAGAAGCTCATTCACAGGCAGCCGGCCTGCTCAAGTGATCTCTGAACACTTCTGTCCTGCAGCACACACACACACACACACACACACACTGTGGACCTATGGACTGCTCAAGCCTGGCTGACCGCCTGCCCCCAAGCCCAGCCAAGCCCATCCAAGCCCAGCCCAGCCACTCTCCACTGTTTAAACAAGTGTTTTTCATCATAAACTTCAAACAGAAGATGAGTCCTGGAACAGAGGTCAAGATAGCATAATGAGACTAGAGAATTTAGGGCTGCTGCCCCTCTTTCAAATCCCCCTCAGCAACCCAGATAAATCCTCACACTCATCAGCTGCTCCACAGCAGGCACGGCATACTGTCTACTGCCTTCTACCTACACACACACACACAGACAGATGCATACTGTATTCACACACATACTAGCTCTCTTACACTGTACTTGTACACGCCTGCACTGTCATTAATGCATACATACAATTCAATGGATGCATAGTGTGCTCATACATACACTCTGTTCCATACACACCGTTACATTTTCACTGTCTCCCTCCCTCCCTCCCTCACACACACACACACACACACATACACATATATCAGTACATACAATCATTAATTTCAATGGGAATATTGTGCTTACACACAGGACACTAACAGGTCCAAGTTTCTACACCCACAAGTGTCTGTCTGTTAGTGCAAATTTTTTGTAAGTGGTCATATACATATCTTATATTAATCATATTTTTTTAGATTACTTAAAACTAGTTGTCCACACAAATTTAATTGCCTTCTTGTTTTTAATATTTAATAGCAATATCAAACTATATATAATGAGGGCAATTGAATTATTGTGCCCTTCAATTGATTTATATTAATCATGCTAATACAGCAACTCTCTTTAAACTAGAGCATTGCCTAATGGATATATGATTGTGTTCACCCTTACCATGAAATAAGGAGTGGCTTTTTAAGTTCTAAAACACTTTTCACAATGATACATTTTGACCTCCCAATACTGGTTCAGGAATACGGCTTTCTTCCCAATTTGTGGAATAATGCTATAAGTGTATAGGAAGTGTCAGAGGTTTTGACTTATAGACCTTCCAGCCCCATCTTGCAGTCTCTACAATGACCCTATTCACCAGATCCTGCGTTGCTATTTTGAATTCACAAAAAAACTAATTAAACTTCAAAGAGAGGAAATTAGACATGGCAAGAAAAAAAATATTGCACACACAAATGTGTTAATAGTTTAGTGTCCTGTTGACCTTTTTAAAACATTTGTATACAGTATCAAAAGCAGCACGTCATATAATTGTGCACACATAATATCAATACAGCCATTGCTAATGTTATATTATTATCGTTGTAGATGTCAAAAAAGGCTGGTGGGGCATATATTGAATCCTTATCATTTCTAGTTTAAACTGATTTTCTAATTTTAACTTACTTCGTGTGCGAACACACATGCACGCACATGCACACACGCACTCGCGCATACGCACACAAACACACACATACACACACACGTACGCACGCACACAGACCTGCACAGGACCCCTGTTGCCGGGGTGTGGCACTCAGACACAGGAACATGTGTAAGGCTTTAAAGAGGACACCCGGTTCAGAGAGGAGCAGCGTGTCTCCCCTCCCCCCAGCCTGAACCGCTGCCCATCTCTTTATTAAAGAAAATTACCCCTCTGTTTCTCATTTCACCACAGATATTAATAGTTAATTAAAAGTGCCGCATGTGCTAAATATTATTCTACCTCAGATCGTTATCATTCTCCTATGTAATAAGATATTTGGCAGCTTACGGCTATATTTCCAAGCCATTCTCCTTCATCTCTTCTTCCCCCCCATACCTTCCATTCGCTCTTGTTCCTTGCAGACCGTGCGTGTGTGTGTGTGTGTGTGCGTGCGTGCTTGTTTGTGTGTGTGCGTACGTGTTTGTGTGTGCGTGCGCGTGTTTGCGCGTGTGCGCGCAGTGTTGTGAAATCATCCTTATAGGCCTGCATGAATCTGCATCTTACATGAGTGTGAGATGTGCTGGTACTTACCGTTTGTACTTCCAGCACTCTGTGTGCTTTGTTGACTCACGCCCGCCGGTACGTTAAGGTCAACGCGCAGCGGGGTTCGTATTCATGTGAAAATCTTTTTTGAGATTATATATCTTAGCACGGCTGTGTGTAATCTCACTCTGTCAACTTTATCCTATAGCATTTTTCACATCGTCCTCCCCGCTCGAGTCACTCTTGGTATTTGAGTTGCTTCAAGTATTTACAGTTTTGAAAAAAGATGAGATTTAAGTCCAGTTAAACATCAGTCGCACATCAGAGCATGTTGGATATCTGTTATGTAGAGCAAGGGCGGCAGCTTCAATACCCGTCAGTGTTGTGACCTTGAGCAGGGCCCTTAACTTGAATTTTTTCCGTAAATATCCAGCTGTGTAAATGTGTAAAATTTAAGCCGAGTAAGTCGCACTGGATAAAGGCGCCCGCTAAGAAACTCTTATTTTGATAGACTTTTAGAGTTGTGTTTGGCTGTATTATGTGGCCACGGTTTGGTTTGTAGAGCTACGCGCATTAGGATAGGATAGGCCGTGCTGTTGAATGTCGTTGAATAGTGTTCAGTTGTGTTTAAGTCGACGTCGCGCAGCTTCGACGCGAGCGGCAACGGAGCCGCAGCGCTTGCTGATTTCCAGGTGGATACGGGTAGCGGGAGAGTGTGTGTGTGTGTGTGTGTGTGTGTGTTGGGGGGGCTCCGTAAGCGCCGGAGAGCTGCGCCGCTCCTGATAAACCCCGGTGCGAGCGCCAGGATCTGCGCTCCGGCACCGGCCAGGATCTCATTAGCGCTGATGAAATGCCTCCCAATTAAAGAGAGGAATAATAAGCGCGGTAATGAGCAGGAGAACGAGAGAGAGAGAGAGAGAGAGAGAGAGAGAGCAGGGGCCTGGAAGGAGCACACAGCTCCACAGGCTGTAGGAGATAATGCCGTTCAGCCTGCCCCCCACGCCCCACTTTAGCTCTCTGATTGACCACTGCAGGGAAGGCTGGAAGTGAAAGAGCGGGAGGGATATATATATACCCCCCCCCCCCCTCTAATCCATATCACAGGCTTTTCTTATTTTAAAATCTCATTTCGGTTTCATGAGTTCACTCTGCTATCTTCCTGGGGCTGATTCGGTGCGTTATTTAAAAAGGGGGAAAAAAATTTTTTTTTCTCCACTATGATGAATCTCCACTCAGATGCCGAAGGTTCTTTGAAGGTTGCGGGGAGAACCACAGGAAGCGTTCGGCGGAACGACCTTCTGTTCTGTGGAAAAAAAGTTTCGCTGGGTTACTTCACCGAGAGAGAGCTCTGTTTGGCACGTCAGGGAGAATCAGGCAAACTGTATTTACTGTACTTCCAGAGTTTAGACAGCGGTAAAAAAAATTATCATCAAGCAGAAAACGTTTACCATTTAATGGGTTTGGCCATGCAAAGCTTATTTCAACACACCAGGTGGTTTGCTGCTTCTCCCAATAACATGGAGGAGTCATGCTGTACTGCAAGCACTTTAACTCTGTCACCTTTGTTTGTGTGGTTACAACTGAGTGACCATTTGCTTTTTAACTTAACTAATGATAATAAGACAGGGGCTACCACTCATGTGGATCACTGATAGTAATCAGTGGGTTGCAGCTATCAAGATCATTGGGGAAAAAAGACTAAAAACTACTTTGTATCAAATCATATGAACATGAACATGTGCGACCATATTCATCATCATAACCCTGCAACATATTTATGTCTCCACTGAAACCAATACTGTTGCCAGTGTTGCTAGTCAGTTGGGGAACTGCTCTTGTAACCCAAGAGTAGCAGGTTTGATTCCTAGGTAGGACACTGCTGTACCTTTGGGAAAGGGACTTAACCTGAATTGCTTCAGTGCATATATCAATCTGTATAAATAGATGCTATGTTTAAAAAAAAAAAGTTTGCCAAATACAAGTAATGTAAAGTACAGTACAGCCAATGGCAGTCGTAGAAATGTTTGGTCTATAGACCTAAATTCGTATAGAATGAATATTCTCTACAGCACTGTGTGGAACTTCTTCACAGTCCAAACCTGAAAGCACCTAAAGGAGATTCAAAGCCAATGAAAGCAGTTTCAGGTTCTGCATGACGAAGAGTGAGAGCACTGTCAACTAGCCTAGCAAAAGTATCCCCCAAATGGTGGGCCCTCAACAGATCATCTCAGGCCTTTTTCAATGAAGTCTCACCGAGAAGAGGAAAGGAGGACGGCCAGCTGACATAAACCAGACACCAGATTTTTACAGAGGGGTTTTTTTTTTTTGTTGTTTGGGAGAGGAGAAAATAAAAATGGCTGGACCTTTGTTATAAATCTACAAAATCCCTGTTACTCAGGGTCTTCGTAGCTGTACCATTCAGTACGGACAAACGGCTTCACACTCCCCCTCCTCCAAGCACACCCCCACCACCTACACCCCCCCCCCCCACTCTCTCACCAGGCCAGACACTACAGATCACTACTGCCCTCTTATGGACACATCCACATTGCAGCTCTGCGGGGACAACATTGCAGCATCTTTGGACAGCCACTCCAAAGGAAAGATTTTAGATTTTTAAAATGTCAAATATTTAAATGAAGACTGCATTTCAATAAGTGGCTCCAAAATATTATTAATATTTGTAATGGTTTCAGTTCATAAAATGTTTTTGCTCATATTTTTGACTGGGAAATAGAAACATACCCACGAGAAATGTCTAGCTAATGGATGTAAGAAAACAAAAAAGGAAATAACTGCATTCTATAATAATACTTTTTTTTAATTTTAAGCTATTATTTAGTGTGAAGTTTTCATAATAAATATTTCCAGTGTTGCACAAAAGGAACACAAACCACTTAGGATTCCCAATAATATCATAAGGAAAAACATAGCATGATTGCAATAAGAATGAGGAAAACATTAACAAAAGATTGACTACATTAATTTACAATATAGAGGACGAAAAAAAAGGTAAATAAATTAAATCTTAAACATACTGTGAGATCTTCTATCACATTATTCTATAATTTAAGATCTTAAAAAGTTTTTTAAAAAACGAATACATGACTACATTAATACATACTAGACTTTATGCAGCGATGTGAAGAAACAAGAGTGGTTTCTGTGTGAGGAGCAGGCAACACAGCATTAACACGTGTTCCTATCGCTTACATTTTTTACACTTTTCTTGTTTGCTACTTCATGAGTTAACATTAACCTATAATAAAAATAAATCTTTACATGGTCTATGCCATTCTTCACTAAGGAGTTCATTGATAAAAACTTTGAGGAAACTGACCCTGTCCTAGGCCAGATTAGTGTGTGACCTCAATGTTGACAGCGTTGTCCCAGGTGCTGCAGACACTTCAAAACAACAGAAGAAGTATGCCATTCGGTTAATAACATCAAAATGACACTGGCTTGAGAGGTACATTGCTATTGTAAACTGTCTTTTTTTCACATGCTGATTGGCGGGTGATTAGGGGATCCGTTCGGAGGGCCCCCGTCTCTATGGTTACAGCCGGACCGATGACAGAGCTCACCTTGCTCATTCTTACCCTCCGATCGGCGTGTTTCACGCTGTCCGCAGATCTGTGACTCTCCATTTCATTACAGCTCATTGAGCGCAACAAGTAATATCCAGTATCATGCAGCGCTACTGCGCTACTGGTGCATTGCTCCTCTGCAATAAGTCTTTTAACAATAACAGCAACAACTTTATCATTATTATTATTAATGATGATGATGATGATGACAATTATTGTTTTCTTATCACCATTGTTGTAGTTTTCTGGCGCTCACTCTCGTAGCTCCACACACATATCAGATGCCGAGTCTGTGCCCTTGTTTGGGGAGATCGCTCATTGAAAGTGAATCATTACGATGACCATCTGAAAGATGCCGAAATAATTAAAGTGCATTTATTGCATCCAGCACCAGTATCCAGAGCATGGGGTTATGGGGGCCGATTCTGTAGTTCTGTCTGTCTGTTAGCAGGATGACGGAGAGAGCTCACCCAGATACGGGTGAAATTGGTTTAAACGAGTAAACGTCAGGGCTGGTAAGACAACTGTTAATAAGGGTGGCAGCAGCATGGCCGGCATGTCATTATCTACTCCAGCTCTGACTGCTGCTCTGTTTGTTAACGTTTAACTGCCCATATTTAAAAATAAATAGTACAGTCATGCTTCATGAATGCCTGGGATATGACATCTCAATAATGAAATTCTTTGTTTATTTTCTTCACTAATTAAAGATTGTGGGTTTTACCCCTATGTACCCCTGTGTTATTTCTGAACTTGGTCTGTCATAAAAAGGAATGACTAGGAGTGCACAATCTGTAAAATATGAAGTAAACTGAAGAACGTTTTACCAGCGCGTGTGTTTATCGCCAAAGACTGAGCAGAGAGGAAGGACAGGAAGTGTTAAGAGTTTGGTCAAATGAAGAGGATATCACATTCTTATCTCAAGCTGTTGGGGAAAAGGCGCAGTATCTCTGTTTATCAGGCAATTCATGCTCCATTACTGCACGTTTTATAACCCTGGATCAGAGCGGGACGAAGATAAGGGGCTACCAGTTCTCTGCATCCCAGTTAAGAATCTCCACTCTGTTGCAAATGAGCAGGGCTTTGGAAGCGGGCCCCATGCAAACCACATGCAAACTTCCCCGGGCCCTGGCGGGGCCCGCTTCGCCCGGCGCATCAGCCACGAGAAGCTCATTCTGCCAGACCGACCTCAGCAAATATTTACCGAATCCTTCTGAGCCGCTGCTCGTGGTCTCTCCTTCACCACCAACATTTGCCAACAGAGGTGAACAATCTGAAATGGCTCTTAGGGAAGAGTGGAGTAGAATGGCGCTTCTTTGCCATTGTCTAGTTTTTTTCTCCACGCGAAGAACTGTAGGCGACACATGTATGAAGACAATGCTTTATACTTAATTCCCCAGCCAAGACAAACAGCAGTTTGTCTACCTCAATAATTGGGGGGACATTGAGCTGGTTATGAGCCGACTCGCATGACAATAAGGTTTGTGGAACGTCCAAATGCCCTTCTGTTCGGCAGAGCGCACATTGTTACGACACAGACTCCCGAAGCAGGGGTGTCAGGACACTGCTAGCGTGTAATAACGCCGCGTAGTGACAAATGGCACCTAATTTAATCAGAATAAATTGTTTGCAGGACCACAGCACAACCGAAGCCCAAACAAACACAGATGCTAGCAGAGAGGAGAATCATAAACAAATGGACTAAGTATTCTTAGTCATCGTCACTTTAGTAAGAGTCCCCTGTAGGCCCAACCTATCAAAAGCCCTGTCTAATTAGAGAGAGGGGGTGCCTTCATAGTTTCAAAATGAAAGTGATGCAATGAAGTAGCATATCGTGTTTTAAAATAAATAGCCATATTTACTTAAACGCAGTATAATGGATTAACCTCAAGAGCAAATGATAACTCAGTTGGAATTCTGAATATACAATATTGACTTAACCAAACACATTTGTGACTCTGATTCAAGTGAAGTTCAATAGATTAGTAACCATATGCATGAGCCTTCGGCCTCTGTTTCCAAACCTTCAAATGAGACACAGGACAATCTGACATCTGCACAAAATTGCTAGTGCCATAGTCGTCACTGTGCGATACTTAAACACGGCTAAAGAAGTCTGTGACTGTACAAGTGTACACGTAGCGCACAAACACGCAACGGCGATAAAGGGGAGGGCTGTAGTCGCTCATCCAAGGAATTCAATCAATTATTGAAATGGGCTCGTTAATTTAGTTCCCGTCTGACTCAACTGATATCGTGAGCCAGTCATCTACAGAAATGGGTTTTTAAAGAAATGGCATTACGTGATACATTAGGAGTATCCACACTCGACTCCCCAGATTCGGGCTGTGACTCGCAGGAATTCCGTTCGTGGGGAGGTCGCCAGGAGAAATTACGCTTGCAATTGTGAATTTCTAGATTTAGCAGAAATTATGGCAATATAGTGTGAAAATATTGAAGCGAATAAATGAAGCCTACAGAAATACCGAGCGTATGCTGCTGCACACTTCCCCGAGGCTGTCTGTTAAGTCTTCTGGAAAATGTAGATGGAACCCACAAACTATAGAAAATATAAGATGTTCCAAACCATTTATATCAAGCCTCTTATATCAACATTATGTGGCACATGAGGCTTTAGAAACAGTTTTTCCAGCACCAAGCACAAGTTGCATTGCAGTGTCTATTTAATAAACTGGTAAATGAAAACACTGAAAGTATGATGTAATTACATTATGGATGAAAGCTATCTATCCATCTTGTACGATATGAACATTTAATAATGACAATATTAGCAAAGACACCAAACGAGTTCTTTGCATTTGAAATTCTAAAATATTATTTTTTTAATATGGAAATACGAAACTAAATATTTATTAAAAGGAAAATATATTTTCCGTTTTGCCGAGGACCCCAAACAGCACAGACATAGGCAAAGCAAGAACGGTTGATTAGCATATTGGCTTACGCCGAAATGTTTGCATCAGACACTTTTTAAATGCAAGCAGACTTTCTTTCAGATTCGGAGCTCGAGTTCGAACACCGAAGGGTTCATTCTTTTTCCAGAGGCCCCTTAATTTTACATATTAATTATTCTGTACGGCCATCAATGTGGCTTCAATTACGGAGGAAACCGATGCGAAACCGCCATTCTCAAGGGGACAATGTAACTCCCCTACCTGGGATTCAAACGCACGACGTCCTGGATATCCTGAACGCCACTGCTGAAGAGTGGCGCACAGGTGCGAGGGAGAGCCAGAGGTGCCGTTCCGTGCACCCCGTGCCCCGTTTTTAAGCAGCTGAAACCCATGCGTCTCACATGTGGGCGAGCGAGATGCACTTGATACTGTAAGGAGTCCCCTCTCTCTCCCTCGAGCAAGCGCGGGACACAGGCTGACCCTACTCCATCCGCATAGCCCACAGATAACTAAGTAAATAATTTGATAAATAAATTAACGTTGCACCGAATTAAGCAAATTCTATTTAATTCAAGCGCGTATATTACATTGAATGGGGGGGGGGGGGGGGAGCGGGCGGGAGGAGAGCGGGGAGACTGGGGGGTGAATTAATGCGTTTAATTTTAACATTCGAAAGAAAAGGTGGGTGGGAGTGAGGCAGCGTGTGCGCGTGTGTGTGTGTGCGTGTGCATGTGTGTGAGAGAGAGGGGGGAGGCCGAGGGAGAAAAAGAAACTTCAAAATGGCCTTTGAGGAAAATGAGTGCGTTTTGGCCTAAAAGAGATCACAGGCTGCAATTATATAATTCTTGTCAAGTGATGGTGGTGATAGCCTGCTCGGAATGCACATGCCGCTGCCCTGCCACAAAATGGACTCCTTGACTCCTTTTGAATGTTTGAAAGTTTTGGAGGTTATCCAGGGGTCAGGTACAGGAAGGAGCTGGGGAGGACAGAACATAATCACCAGCCATTCTAATAGGGCCCCCCTTTCCCCTCCTCGCTGTTTTCTTTCTTTCCTTTTCGCTGTCCTTTCCCTTCTTTTTTAGGGGCGCAATAAAAGATCAGAGCGTGCTTAAAAGGTGGACCGACAGCCCCCTCTCTGATCTCCGGCCCACGAATTCAGGGGGGAACGGACTCGGACCGCCGTGTCTGGGCCTGAAGTTAATTAACCCCACGTCGAGGTGTTAACGGCGCGACATGCGGCAGCTAAGCTCCCCCAGTGTAGCAGGTCACTGTAGGCTGTGAGTGAACACGGGCAAAATAACCTGCGTTTCTAGCGGTGGCACAGTCCAGCGGAAGGAGCAAACCCCCGGGGGCCTGCAGAGCTGCACCTCGCTGCACCGTACTCTCCCTATCACACACCAAACTTCAGACCGAGAGGTAACGCTAACGCTCACAATTTAACCGCTGAAGAACTAAAAGCGCATATCCAGATACAAAAACAATCTGTGTGTGCATCAGTCAGTTCCCAAGAATATAACTACATGACATGATATGGAAAAAAATGTAAAAAGAAAGGTTAGGGCATGCCCCTCGGCATTCAGGCCTTGGTATAGTGGGCAGGGGCTGGGCCTGAGGGCCTGTGCAAATGTTCCCAGGGAGCCAGAGCGCCTCGCATGAAGGAACTCTGTCTGCAAACAACTGGCAGAGATGCCTATCAACAGAAACCACAGCTAGCAGGAACAGTGGGGGGGGGGGGGAGAGAGAGAGAGAGAGGAGTGAGACCGGGTGAGAAAGAGAAAGAGAAAGAGGGATACAGGTAAAGAGAGCGGGGCAGAGAGAAAGAGAGCGAGAAAAAGAGTTGTGAGACAGAGAGGAAAAGAGCGACGAG
The DNA here is from genome assembly GCA_029718625.1 of Synaphobranchus kaupii. Classification (NCBI taxonomy): domain Eukaryota; kingdom Metazoa; phylum Chordata; class Actinopteri; order Anguilliformes; family Synaphobranchidae; genus Synaphobranchus; species Synaphobranchus kaupii. The sequence continues at coordinate 102,505,896 of CM056378.1, read as the reverse complement.
GAGAGAAAGAGGGAGACAGGGAGAGAAGCAGAGAGAGAGGTGGTAGGATAGCGTACGTTGACGTAGCTGCAGCTGGCCCTCCTCGCCAGCTGCTATCCCTCGCTGAGATTGCTCGGGAGCGTGCAATGCCGGGCCCTCTGTAGCGCTGGCGAGGAGGGCGAGCTGAGTGGGCGGGCGTGGCAGCTCTTACGCGGGGCAGCGTGTCAGTGCAGGCCTGACAGGCGTGTAGTCTCACACTTGCTAATTTGTCCAGGTTGGCTGCACTCGCCCACCCCATTGCCCCGTCCCAACAAGGAGGCTAAAAGTGAAGAGGGAGGAGGGGGTGGGGGGGGGGAGAAGAAAGCTTTAAAGAGCTGGAGCCGGCGGGCGGCGGGATGTGTCGGCTTTCATGATGTGATTTAGAGGGAAGTCGGCGGCCTCGGCTCAGATCAACGCGCGGCCATGGGAGCTGGTCGGACGCGAGAGAGGGAGGCCGGCTGACGCGCGGTAACTCCCCTCGGCCCGAGAGGATTCTCTTACATCAGCGCCGGGAGGTCAGCGCTCCCTCTCACCAGCGGCTAATGGAGGCCTCAGACAGACCCCCACGCCGCCCCCGCGCCCGCTCCGCGGATCGCATTAGCCAATCTAATAAGGGCCGCGTTTCGCCCCCCATTTACGGAACGGCGGCCGCGCGATGCCGCGGAAAGGCTCGCCGTTGCGGCGAAGAGCGCGATCCCGAACCTAATTTGAATCGGGCGTCTTCTTTTGTGCGGCCGAAGCCGGCGCGGCGCTCTCGGTTTCATTTTTTGGCTCGCGGATCGCCGGCGACTGTCACCTTCTGAAACCGGAGCGGCCGACTCGGCTCGGATCACAGGGACGGCCACGACAGGGCCCGTCCCCCCAGGGGGACCTACGCCCGCGTGCTCACAGAGCCGTTACACGCGCAAATCAAGGATAAGGTGACCCAATCCTGCTGTAAACAGATGTCATCCCGATCACTGCACAGACTACCCCCCAGGCTTTGGCTCAATACAGTTTGGGTAAAACGGTACAGGAAGTGGAAGGGTTTGGGAAGTTCCTGTTTGATCCCATGGGAAATTATCTGAGAGTCTGAAAGACTCTTACAGTAGATCACACAAGGGTCTCCATGAAATGTGTGGGGTCCCTCTACTAAAACATCTATGGTCTCTCTACTCAAGTGCATATGGTCCGTGTCCTGGGGCATGCGGGGTCTCTCTACTGAAATGCATATGGTCTCTATGGTCTCTGTCCTGAAGCATCTGGGTCTCTTTGGGTTTGTTAGCGACAGATATCTGCTCCTCCCACCCAAGATTCTATCATGATTCACAGAGTCTCAACCAGCCTATAGTTATGTATATTTGTAAGTGTGTAGACCCTTTTTTAGTTTTTAATTTTAATGTTTTTCTTAATTATCTTAAATTTTACTCATTTTTCTTGCATATTTATTCAGACACAATTCTAACTGACATATAGAACACACACACATGCACGCACACACACGCACACACACACACACACACACACACACAATGTCCAGGGCACTTTACCTCTGCTCACCCCACCCCTCCTGGCTGGGAGTCCATTTCCTTCTCTTGGATACATAAATAAATGGAAGGGTTTTTGTGCCTGAGGACTCGACTTGAATGGAAATCACAGCGGAGGGAGAAAGAGCGGGGAGAGGGGGCACTGATTGTTTCCCAGACCAGAGGAATATATTCCCCATATGACTGCCCTCCTCTAACACTGGAGCCCTTCTCTCTCTCTCCGCACCGAACCCAGCGCCGAGTTTCAATTAAAGGAATGAAAGAGGAAACGTGACCTAGCAATTACAGCGGGGACTGAGCGCTAGTGGGAGAGAGGGGGGGGGGGGGGGGGGGAGAGGGGGCGAGCGTGGGCCTGGCTGGGGGTTCCGTCCACCTCCCGAAAACTCCCACGCGGAGGAATGCAAGCTGTTACACGCGGGGGGAAAAAGTTCACCTTTTAAAAGAAAAGGCAAAGCTCGTAACCGTGAAACGCGGCGGCATGACGGCCATTGGAGGCCTGTTCTCCCTCTCTCCTTTGCATCCCCGAGACGGGGGGGGGGGGCGATGGCAGTGGCAGCGTCGAGCTGCAGACAGGCCTAATGCAGGCTGTCTCCGACACAGGCTTCAAAGTGACGGGGACATGTTTGGGGGGTGGGCACCATGACCCTGGGATCCCTAGCCACTGTCAGCTTTTAATTAGATTACTGGCCAGCCACAGACTTGGGGGAAGGGGGAAGGGGGAAGGGGGGTGGGGGGCAGCTAAAGTTTGAGGACTCAAATCCCATGTTAATTACTTCATACTCCATAATTTACCTGTGTGTGAGTGTGTGTGTGTTTGTGTGTGTGTGTGTGTGTGTGTGTGTGTGTGTGTGTGTGTGTGTGTGTGTGTGTGTGTGTGTGTGTGTGTGTGTGTGTGTGTGTGTGTGTGTGTGTTTGTGCGTGCGTGCGTGCGTGCGTGCGTGCGTGCGTGCGTGCGTGTGTTTGTGCGTGCGTGCGTCCTTCACACTTCCCTGTTCCTAATCCCCGAGTTACAGTGGGCTCTCTGATATGACTCTCGGCAGTCCTTGTGGCTGTTTCCCTTTCATTACAGAGAGGGAAAATAAGGCGAAGCTGTTTACTGACCCTCCTTATGCACTGGGGAGGTGCGCAGAGGATGAGGGCGAGGGGACAGCTAAAAAAAGATTCGTTCAGTTTTGCTTTGTGTGGAGAGCTTCCATGTGCACAACAGTAGAGATACAAAGATGGGCCTGTCTATCTACGTGTTGGACTGCCGCAGCTTGTGGCTCGACGTCTCCCATGCATTTACCCTTTCCATAATGAAAAATAATAGCTCTGAGGTCCAAATATAATTAAGTTCCAAATTTATTCATCTAATTTAAAATGGCCGGGGTGCAAGCGGCAGACTAGTATATTACCATTGTGCGCAAGAAAAAGGGGATTAATTACAATAATTAATTTTGCTTTAAGTGCTGTTTACTGTATCTTTCGCACATTCTTGTTGTCCGGGGCGACGGAGCGAAGCAGCTCCGCTAATCAATCAACTTTCGAGCGGGAGCATTAAGGCACCGAATAAGAATCGAGCTGAAAAACGCGAAGCCTTAAAAAGTGTTGATGTCGATGTCCCCATGCCTCAACACCTGCCCTGTGTGGAGCTCAATCAATACTGACGAGCTTATTGGGAATGCAGAAAGCAGCATATGCGCATATGCTTTTAACATCCTTGCCGTGTTACACATTTCTTTACAGGACACAACCCCAAGGCCGTAATGGTTTGGATCTCTGGGGGTCATCACAAGAGCAACGGGAGAGGAAAGGGACTTTCACTTTAAACTTGTCCCGCAGGTTTAAAGCGAACGGGCAGAAACTGCAGGAAATGGCCACAGACGGGCCCCGATTTGGGTATATTTACATGTTTTGGGGTACTGGCATTGCCTGGCAGCAGTTCAGAGCCTCCTGGGGGAATCCCACCAGCTCATTTGATTGGGGAACAATGGTTCACACATTCGGGGCACAAGGCTGATGTGTGCATTCTAGTAAACATGGTAAAAATGTTCACAACAGCGCGAGTATTTATGAAACTACTTCGCTGCCTTTTCTTAAAGGTTTGTTTATTCATTTGCATCCTCTTTTACTGGCCCTTTTATGATGTCATTTGAGAGGACAGTGCACGGTATACAATGATATATTGTATTCTGGAAGCTGCCAGTGATATGGTGGGTTTTGTTTCTGCACTGGAGAACAGGGACCTGGGTTACCTGGGTGAGAATCATTGTGCGAGTCTCTCAGGAATGTTACTGCCAAATGAACCGCTCCGAACAAGGCCCCGACACAGGATACAGGCTAGGCCTACTAGCTGTCCACAGAACCCTTGCTCAGTTCATTCATTTCTCATTAATTCCAGCTGAAGACAAACACAAATGGTAGCCTAACTTTTACCGCCTGAATAATTTTAACAACTTAAACTATTTAACTGTTTTATTGTCATTATTCTGTTTTCCTCTCTGTCTTGTGTCACTCTTGAGAAATTATTACAAGTAAAATGTAGTCCTGTTAAGCAATCTAAAGAAGAAAACGGAATAGAAATCTCTAGCAATAGCATGGATGTCCACTTCAACTCAAAGCATTACTAATGTTACCTAAATATGAGATCAAGGGGAAAAAATGTTTGCTCAGAAATAATGATGTTCAAAATCAAGATAAGACAGCCATGAGACTTCCAGATACTATACAGTCCTTTAGTCTGCTTGTCTTAACCCTATTTTAATAACTCCGTCTATGATGAAGAAGATTCAGTTACATGAAATTTGATTGGAAAATGTATTGTAATGACTATGTGGCAATCCCGGTCAGTACTTACTGTTACTTACAGGCTTTTAATTATGTCTGTCACTGCAATCACATGACTGACAATGTTTGTGAGCAGGGTTAAATGGAAAGATTTGTATTTAGAGAAACTACTGCTTATTGTGGAAGGAACACATTGTTCGATTGCAAGCTTGATAAGACAATTTAAGAGTGACAGATATGCATTCTACTGACTAGTTTGACTTTAATGTATTTTAAGTTCTTGCAGTAATCTGCACATTAACAGAGTTTTATAAACACATTTGAGATTTAAATACCTGTAAAACGTTAGACAGGGTTGAATATGTAATGAGATCATAAACGGCAATGGAGACCCATTCAATTTCAGCAAGTAACTCAATTTTCACATGACTGCAGTCATATGACTGCATTCCAACATACACCGCCTTACTTCATCCATTGAGTAATAATCTCAACAATCAGAGAGCTCAAATCAATTTTCATCTTAGCCATATTGATTTTTCCACTGTCTCCTGGTCTAATTTAGGCATTCTCCTACTTGCACTTTGCAGTAATGGATATTGAAAATGTCAAGACATTTAATGTTTGCCTGTAGTTCTTATTCGGTTAAGTGCATACTTGTCCTCCATTACATCACAGTTTGACAGTCACACAGGCTGTCGAGGAGCCTAGCGTTCGGGACCTATAAATGTTAGAACTCTTGGCGATCTTAGCACTTGGTCTAAGCGCATGGCGTTAAGTGCATTTGGGGTGTGTACAAGTCCACTTGTGCTATTTAGATGGCGGGTTTTTTAAGCGCTAAGCACAGTGCAACGTGCAAATGGGCTGAACCTAGTCTCTTCATTAATTATAGGTGTGTCTTGGGCGTGACATGCAATAAACCAATCAAAATGTCACATCCCATTCCCTTTAAAAGCCTGCTTTTCCACCTTGGTGGATTGCTTATATGGTGGCGAAACAGACATGCTCATGCGTGTTTAGTGCGATCAAGGAATAGGTTATATAGATCAATAGTATCCTATGAACAATATTATTCGGACTAACCATTATGAGTTCCCGGTAATTCCAGACAGTTGTATTATTTTACAAAATATATGCGGTTAAAATTTCGTTAAAAGCGACCTGCAACAGCTGAGAATAAGCTACCAATGGCTTCCGTCTCACCTTAGAAAACGCCAAATTAGCCTGCTTGTTCAACGAATTTCGTTGGATTATGCAATGAAGCAATGAACTCATGTTCAAGCTTCATCCGAAGTTCATTACCTGCATTCTAATTTTGATTAATACCATAAATAACGTTATTTTGCCTTAAAGGTTGTATCAGCGATTTTGGGTGGAAACATAAATGATCACATCATCTGATTTTTCCTCACGATCCGCTAGCTGCCCGCCCCATAAGCAGGCCGTCAAAAAACCGCGTCTCTGTAGGCAGCCTATGCTCCGAGATCGTACACAAAAACAAATGGTACTACCAACCACTCAAAACCAAAATAAACAGTATTCCAACCAATCACAATGATCTGCACAAACGCTTAATACTCTTATCTCGCTGAAATCTTGACGGATTTACAAACGGTTTGGTTTCTTACAAACGTTATTAACGTGGTTATAATTATGGATGCTTGAACACTATTTTTTAAAACATAACATAATTATTCATAAGTATGTTTGTTTGGGATTTCGCTTCAGAAGTGACGTCACCCAAAATCGCTGATACAACCTTTAATGATGACACTAAATACAATAAAGCTGTCAGGTTGGCAACCCATAGGTTCACGCATATTTTCCCTTGTTTTATAATGTCCTGCTTATGGAAATGCGACCAACTTGTTTTACTGGTAGCGTAATGCTTTAAAACAATCCACTTTTTACTTTTTTTAAAAATCTTGATATTTATAGTCATGCTTGTGCGCGTCCCTTTGTGGAACAGACAGGAGGATGTACATGCATTGTGCACACGCCTATGTAGACGCACTTACATGCGCCGTTAAAATAACATGTAAACAACTGCGACATGACTTTAGACCAGGTTTTTGGTGGTTTTAGCACAAGCGCTTTCTGCTGGCTCAAGATAGCAATACGCCAAAAATAATCCTGGCCACACGTCATTTTAAGACCAAAAACGCCCAGTACACTTGCTATGGGCGCAACATCACTTGGTATTTAACCGACGTGAGCGCAAGGGGCTATAATGAACCCTGCGCCGGGTGTAAGATAGCAAAGACACTTGCGTTTGGGTTAGCGCCGGGTGTAAGTTAGGGCCCTTGAAGTATAAAGTCAATGGAGACAGAATGCTGTAGTTAGAATATTGTATGAGGAATTGCTCGGTGAAGTATGTGATAGAAGCAGAGACAAGGCTTCAATACCAGGTTTGACACAGTGCTGGATAATCTCGAGACAGTAAGTGTAAAAAAAAAGACAAATAAAAATAAAAGTCAGCCTCCATCCTCGTTCAGAGCACACTCTGAGGTGAGCGTTACACAATCACCTCTCTCCCTCTCCTTCTCTCTCTCTCTCTCTCTCTCAAAGATAAATAAAAGCATGAAGAGAACACAGTTAGTCCGTTCAGCCCAGGGCAAGCACAAAGCAGGAAATAAGCTAAGCATTACATACCTCAGACATAACCTAAACAAACGTGCATTTACTTTTCCATTTCTGTTTTTGAAGGTAATGAGGTATCAAACAATATGTATTTCCACTGTATGAAAAATAATGAGAAGAGAGAGAGGGGTGGGAAGGAGCCAAGCGATGCGAGCGCGGCAACAGGGCTATTGCTGCAGGGAGGAGAGACATTACAGTACACACTGCAATATCACACACACACACACACACACACACTTCACATAACCAAACACTCACACATTTCAATCACATTTCACATACTCTAACAAGACATGCATACATTTCACGTAGGAAAACACCCATGTTTCAAACAGGCACATATTCAAAATAGCACGTTTGCACATTTAGGCCTACATACTCATAATTTTCACAAAGTAATTTTCTACATGCACACATATCAGATAAATGAACAAATAGGCTACATTGTGCAAACAACCAGAGTGCACACACAATTCTGATTATGGCTGCACCATATGGACAAAATATCATATAAGGAGTATTCTGCTAGATATAGCAATTGTGATATGACTTGCAATATAATAAACATTAGAGTGAAACGTCATTAAACTGACTAAATGCAATCTTAAAACTGGCTAGGATAGCTCACGTTCTGGGTTTAAAAAATATATAATTTCAGTTTTACTGCATGTTTTCGATTGGCCCAGAAAGTTTTTATATGCAATGAAGGATATTTGAGACACTGACAGAAATTTCTGATGACCTGCCAGCTTTACAATGGCTGGTGCAGGGGGCATCTGGGGATGTGTGGTCTAAATGAAGAAAATACACTTCAGGTAACTACAAAACTGTTTGTATAGCAATGTTATATTTCCAGCGGCTGTACATATGAAAAGGTTGATTTTATAGCGTGTATTCGCCATTATAAGCATAAATATGAGGTTTTATATCCTTCCCCCACTTTCTCAGTTCTCAAGCAGTGCTAGCTCTTAATTCCCAAGGATTCGTGCAGCAATGTTCATAAATGAAGTGCCAGCTTGAGCACGGTGGTCTCGGGTTGCATGCGCCATAGGAAATAGTTCCAACTGAAAATACGATTTAATGTGTTTTCTTGAATAATGATCAGGTAATATAAATGTAATATACACACGTACAACCTCTGGACGCATAACGTCACTGTACAAGCTGCTTTGGAGTTACTTGAAGATTATTTTCTTGCTATAGACCATGAAACTCTGAATGCCCCAATACCAGCCATTGTAAAGCTGCCAGGTCTTTTCTGTAAATATATAAAATACCCTTAATTACGCACAAAAACTGACTGGGCCCATCGATAACATTAAGACTGAAATACTAAAAAAAACAGAAATAACTATCCCTTTAAATAACTCAAAAGCTTGCCACAGAATTGAATGAACATAGTCATAAATAAATAAAATCTTAAATTAGTCAAGAGCTCTTGTTCGGCAGATTATCTGGAATGAACACAATTTAAGAGGAGAAAAATCATTAAATCTAAAAACTGAGTGCTGGTGAAGAGAACAAAATGAACGTTAATGACTTTTTGCCAAAACGTTTTACTTCAGTTGTATGGCTTCAAGGGTGGGTTGCGCCAACTATGTGTAAACTAAAATGTAGCCTAGTTATAATGCGTTTACTAAGTTAAATTTTACACATTTCTAAATTTAAAGGCGTTGTACCATAAAAAGAGTTCTAATGTATATTCTAGTAAGTATTTACAACCGACTCTGGGGAAGTGTAATGTAGCCTCCCGATAGCCATGCCTGACAATGTATTCTATTTGTGTATTCTACTGCTTTCATTTGTTTTCCATTGCCCTATTACTTTAGCTAGCTTAAGCTATGAAAACGAATAGGTAATGCAAGCACTGTCTAATGTTACCATATAATTGCTAGCAGCGATGCAATGCTTTTAATTCACATACAAAAATAGAGACTGTAAGCAACATGAGTGAGTGGCACCAAATCATAATTTTCCATTGGCATTCTTTTCACCAGCACTCCGATTGAATGACTTCTCTCCTCTTCTTGCTTTACTCGCACTAGGGGACAACCTAGTCAAGAGACACTTCTGATTGGTCAGTATCTGAAATCAAATCTTAAGTGCATCGCTTCCATAACACAACACATCTCCATTTTATATTAATGAGTGTAAAAAAGTTTTTTTTACAAAAATTTTGACTTTTGCAATTGTGAAATAGCACATGTACCAATAAATGAATTTATGGTTCATTTTTCAGCGCAAACTCGCATAACACTATGCACTTCCTTATCACGTAACAGAGGACATTACACACAGCACACAGCTAACACATTAGCTGAGAATACATGCATTGTACATAACACAATGCACATAGACTTTACGTGACAAAACATATTTTCCGCATACACTGCACAATCCCACACACTCCAACAAAACCCATACAACATTAAACATTTTGCATATCCCAATAGTATAATATAACAGGTATAACAGAAGAGAACACATTTCACAGAACCATACATTACACAGTCACGTCCAACAACAGAAGACAAACATTAGACCATACACATCACACCAGCCCACAAAATCAGGCTGCAAAACTCATCACAGAGGGTATTTACAGTACAGTACAATTTAATAGTCATGTGCGATGCTGTGACAATAATTACATTTGTACCTCCATTACCACAAGTGACTTCAATCAGCACTCCTCCAAATATGGGCGGCAGTATAGTAACATACTTGCCCTATTAGGGTCACGCAGGTGACGTTTTACAGTGGAAATGAGCTGCATCCTAATTGTAATAAAAAAAAATAAAACATAGGCCCTTATCTGATAACATCTCCCAGAGAACTTTAAAAAAGGCGAAGACTCTCATGCACACACATGCACAGATACATTTCCCAATCATCCGGCTGAAATCTGAAACGAACATCCCTCCAATTTCCGTGGAAACAACAACATCCCTACTCCCCCCCCCCCCCCAATTGTGCAGGCGCATGGGCTATCGGCCGAAGGGACCACAAAAAGGAGGAGAAAGCTCTGGATCATGTAATGTGACACACATGAACAAAAGTATTAAGGTAATGGTTTATTTATAAGAAACCATTCCACCCCAACCCCCCTCCCCCCACCTCCACCACTCTCCTAAACTCACTCACACGCCCACACACACACACACACACACACACACACACACACACACACACACACACACACACACACACACACACACACACACACACACACATGCAGATGGAGGGAGAAGATAAGGAGGACTCTAGTGGCAAGCAGCTGGCAGGTACTGTGGAACAGCAGGCGAGAGGCAGCACTTTCCAGCCCAAGGTTAATTTGTGTTAAGTGATATTTCTGTGGAGGAGGTTGGGGAAATATCTACCTGGGCCACTCAATTCCAGGGATTTGGGGATGCTTAACCATGTAACGGTATAGCACTGAGGCCATAGCCGTGTAGCTAGACAACAGCGTGGGGTTCATCGAAGTACTGTGGCAGTATAGGTCTGAAGAAGACCAGAGGTGTTACAGTATGGCAGGTGGCAGTTCATCTGTGGATCACTGCGTCAGAGCATAAAAATGCAGATGTATAGCAGAGTGACAATGCAGAGACACTGATATCCACCATTTTGAATTATAACAGTGTAGAAGGACACAGACACAGCAGAAGCCTATATCACTCTACAGTTATTGCAGAGACATGTTAGTGGTACTGGCATAGCATTGTTGCATTGCATTGGTATAACATGGCACAGTAGAGTAGTGATCGGAGTTGGAGTCAGAATCAGACCCCTAAAGACCCAGACCACACCCCTCAAGGAAAATGAACGCTGACTTTGCCGGGAATAGGCTAATGTGATTTTGAAATTGGGCTTTGAGCAAAGTAAAGCTATTTACGTTGAAACCAGGTTAAGTTTAATGAAATAAATCTACCGACCAGTCAACACCAGGCAAATTTGTTACGCTAATTTAGCTGGCTAGTTTACATTCTGCTAATCTCAAACATCGTTTTGAAGCTCTCTATAGATTGAATTTATGTGTGGGAAAAACTACAGGGAGTAGTAGGGAGCTGGGGGGTATCACAAAGCGGGATTAAGGAGTTAGCTGGCTATTTTTTGTAAATATTTTGAAGTAACCCAGGCTCTCATCCAAACAGACGCCATCAAATTCAAAATATTTAACAAGGTTATCCGGCTAACTCCTTAATCCCGCTTTGTGAAATACCCCCCAGCATTAATGAATCAGGTTAAATGTTAATGTTTGCAACAAAGGAAACTGATCATTTGCCACAGCAGCAACGTCTTGGCACAAACAAGTGCTGGAGTGATTATTACCTTGAGCATGCTGTAGAGAGAGGATTTGGGCTCAGAGACCACGGCCTTGTTCAAAGACCATATGCCACGAAGAGCAAGACCCAGACCCAGACCCAGACAAAGACTTTGAGGGTCAAGACCAAGATCCAGACCAAGACGACGTTTATGCGGTCTCCAGACGAAAGCCACGAGATCCAGACTCCATCTCTGGAACTAATATTATCATAGCAGCATGGTAGTTGACTATAATAGCAGTATCTATGGTATCGATATAGCATCATTGCATTAGAGTAGAGCAGTAGTATCAAAGTACCAAGCATTGTAGAAGGAGGGCACTGCATTGTAGTACAGTGCTAGTCTGTAGCAGAGCAGTAGTATAATACACCATTAGTATAGAACTGAAACAATAGAGAAATATAGTCATACGTCGATGGCTGCAAATGTGTGTATCACAGCGCTGTGGTGTACTGGTTTAATGATTTAGAAGTATAACCTACTGGACTGGCTCTATAGTAAAGGCAATGGTAATGATGTTTGCAAGCCGACCCCGAGAGCAACTGAAGGAGAAAACTGACACCTTGGTGAAAGGTATATCCACTTTAGTACCTGAGAAACGCTGCACCCTCTCTAACCCGTTTTCTCTCTGGCCTCCTTTCTGAGGCTCATCTAATGCTTACAATGTCCTCCTTCCTCTTGCTGTAATTTCATTGTTCTCCTTTCCTTTCTCCCTCCCGTCTGTAACCCTTGCCGGCCGTGTCACTATATCGGCCCGTCACTTTCCCCTCCTCCCCGTTCAACTGCTGTAATTCAAGGGGAGAAGAAAAGAGTTCAGAGGGACCGAAAAAAGAACGACAGATAGAACAGGAGCGGGGCCTGGAAACAAGCACCCGGCTCAGTGTCCACACATTCACCTGCGCACACGCACATGCATACGTGCACACGCGTAGGCACACACACAAACATCCAAGTACAGACATTCCCGCATGAGCACGCTCACACACAGACACGCAAAAGCGAGCGCGCGCACACACACTCGCAAGATCTGCACCCAGAATTCAAAAGAAAGGATAAAGGATAAAGGGAAAGGTTTCTCTTTCCCAGTAGTAGCCATGAAATTATCACGACCAGCTAATGGTCCTCTTATCTCTACCTCACGCGTAATCGGGATCGGCGTTCAAAGCCAAGTCCTCCAGGTGTATGCAATCACAGGGAAATTACCGCCAAGCGTCCAGCCAGTAATGAGCCCATAGCTGGCTGTGGGGGGGGGGGGGGGGGGGGGTTCACTTGGCTCTTGGGCATTTCCTCACACACAGCCACATACGAGGCCTCCTCTTCCATTATCGGTACAGTAACCAATCCAATTACCTACACCCTACTCTCCTTCATCCTCATCCTCCTCACACCTGCAGTAGCAAGGTGTCACAGCGCTGCTGGGATGTGAGACTGCTGACAAAGGACAGCTGCTCTCACACACACACACACACACACACACACACACACACACACACACACACACACACACACACACACACACACACACACACACACACACACACACACACACACACACACACACACACACATATATGAATGCACAGAAACACAACCACACACAGACGCACATATGTACACCCGCAATTACTCAATGCTGTACCTCAGGCACCAAAACATGCTTACAATATACTGCCACACAAAACACTCCCACGCTACTCTAAGTGCTCACTAACAGACACGCACCTTAATCACTGATACAACAGTTAAGTTAAAGATACAGGCCTGTTCAAGGCTGAAGAAGAAGGGAGGAGAAGACACTCCTGGTAGGTTTTTTTAAATGGCAAGGCTGTTTTTAGTGGAGACTTCATCGGACCAGACCTACCGAGCAGAATTGTGAAAGCCAGTCTATTGATGAGGCAGCTTTTCATGGCAAACTCACAAAACCAACATGCGCTGGGACACATTTTTGTAAAGTGCTTTGAATATAGCGTATGAGGAAAAAAATGATGAAAAGGGTTACAAAATGATATTATTATTATTATTATTATTATTACTATTATGTGTCACTGTAGTGAAACAAGCCTGATGTCTTTGTAATTCTATCCCTTGAACCCATGATGAGATAATGCTTTTTGAAGGATGGATAGCATGAGGACCAGAAACCCTGGGATTATTTATTTAACCAGTAAAAGTGGTGCTGTAACCAGGGGAAAGGGTCATGACCCCAACCCCACACTGCACCACGGCAACGGTTATCGTGCTGAGTGTGATCGCCCAAACCAAAAGGCTGCCTGGACAGCCTCAAAGGAACCGTGCTGCTGATAAAGCCAAAATTAGCCGCTGCCACAACAAAGCTTTTTCAGGGCAATCTCCCCGCCGCCCCCCCCCCCCCACCCCCCCCCCCCCCCCCCGACCATTTCTGTGGACGCAACAGTAAACACAAATGCACTCTTACCTTTGAAAACACTTGACACGAGAGCCAATCTGCGCGATATGGCGACCTCCAGATCTTTTGGATTATTTACAGAGGGAAAACCTCAGTTACAAAAAAAAGGGAAATGATATTTTTGCTCTTATTTTGTGCGTGCATGTGTGCAAGGGAGAGGAGACAGATCCCCTTTGCCTGCAGTGTTTACATAAGGAGTGAAAATGGCTACGAGAGAAAAAAAAAAGGTTTCTTTACTCAACATGTTCTAATTAATGAAATTGCACTTTCCTGAACTGTGGCGATACATTCATATTTATACTGGAGTAACAGGAAAAGCAGAACCCTGCAGGGAGCGCAGGCTCTGAGACGGAGTCACGCCACACAGGAACGGAACTGGAGCCCCGAACCAAGGTTCCGGCCAGCGCATTCCAAACGTCTGGACCACAATTTATACATACAACCTGGACAGAGAGAGGGAGAGAGAGAGAGAGAGAGAGAGAGAATCCTTCTCAATCCACACCGAACGGCATACTATTTTGTCTCTCCACTCCGTTCTGCAGGAACGCACGGCCCGCCCTCCCCTGTGGAGCAGGGGGCCCCCGCGGGGCGGAAGCGTGACAATTCCCTCTGCCGAACCGCCAGAGGTCACGGGGCCCCGAACACAAAAGTCCCCACCGCAATTAGCCCCCGAGGCGCGCCCGTGCGCCGCGCGCACAAAGCGTATTCCGGGGCCTCAGCCCGGCCCGGCGAGCCACGCCGCTCCGGTGCGCTGGACTGACATCACAGGAACATCAAACGCGGGTGCAGACCGCGGAAAGGAAAGCCACCCCTCGGCCTGCCCGCCGCTGCCAGGAGCTTGTTGATCCAGACGCCCCGCCGGCGTTATTCCAGGGGGATGCGCAGCAGGCCCTCTGTTTTTCCGCCGCATTATCCTGTTACGGCTGCACAAGGGGACAGCGACTCTGTGGGAATGCTGACTGTCAGTTTGGACGGGCTGCCAATTTGGAAGACCATGGAGACCATGTTCATAATAATAAAGACACAGCTCGCACGCACAGTGTATCACAGTGGGTCATTATACGTCTGGAACATTTCGGTATTGAAGTCCTCAGAGGAAACAACGAAACAAGTGGCTCTTCGCCTTCAAATGTTTCAGAAAATGGATACATATCAATTAACAAGGTTCCAGTGGAACTGTGTGTGTTGTTGACATCCTGGCAAAGGGAGAATGGGTAGAGGAGAAGAGAAGAAGGGTAAAGTGAAGAGCAGGGGACTGACATGAAATGACAGAGAGAGATAAAGAGAGAGTGAGGGGGAGAGAGAGAGCTGTCACACACAGGAGAGGAGTGTGAGGGAATGCCTTGTCTGTGTTTAAAAAGCATTTTTGGAGAGCTAACATTTCGCGATTCATTAAAATGAAGAGAGAGGGAGAAGGAGAGAGAGAGAACATTAACAAGGAAAGAAAATGAATGAATGAATGAAAACTTGTATTCAATAACACAAAACTACATCCAGATGACCAGCGCAGCCGGTAATGACTTCCAGATGAAACTTGTTCTGATGTCCGTTTTTTCTTTCTCTTTCTTGTATTTGGTGGATTCCTTAAGTAAACTTCATGTCGCATTAAAAATATTTTGATTGTAAATATCAATAAATGGGAAGCGTGAAACCGGGGACCGGAGATGAGATTTGAGGGTTGGGGGGGGGGGGGGGGGGGGGGCAGCGCATCAGAACTAGTCTTCCTAGCTTCCTAGCTCTGGCCGGAACTAGTCTTCCTCAGAACCTGCCCAATGCCACCCGCAGTGCTGTGGTGCACTGGCCTGTCTCTGTTGGGCTGGTTTACAGTCCTTCCTGACCACCTCGTACATAAATGTGCAGAAACTCGGCCTGTTCCATCATAACTTCAAACCCTCGCCGTGATCAAACCTGCGCTGAACGATAAGAGACCGCCTCGTCCGTAACTTCAGGACGCTCCCATTGTCAAACGTGCTCAAGAGCAGAAGGGAGGCCGTTCTCAGGCCGTCGACGGAACTGGACTCGACGCGCGCTTATTTATACACGGGCCTCGAGTACAAAACAAAACAAGTTTCTTGAAAGTCAAATGTGTAAATGGCGAAAGGTGCCACTTATTCCCCTGAAGTACCAAGTTTATGAGTAAAAGTGGAGAAGGGGATAATATAGAGGTGCGGAGGCAGCCCTCCTCCTGAAACTGCCGGCCCTATTGCAGTTCCTGCTAGAAAGGCAACCGCACGGCCTAACTTCCCAGAACGACGGGCTCTGGTCTGCACTTCCGACCGTTGCTGCTGAGGCTTCCGTCTGCGCGCGTGCGAGAGAGAGAGGGTGTTAGAGTGAGAGAGAGAGAGAGAAAATAAGAACTAGCTGATGAAAAAAAGTCCTTATCATGAGGACACAAGTTTTTGGAAGCAGCAGATGAGCGAACCGGATGCTGGCGGAGGGGGGAGATTGCACTAATCACAGTGAATCAGCTCATTGTGCGTGAACCTACTGCCCTCCTGCAGGCCTGTACCATCACATGCAGGGCACACCACCACCCCCCCCCCCCAACCCCAGCTTTCGTAACCTGCCACCCCATCTCTACAGGAGGCGCTGCTGTGGAGGGTTACATCAGAGAGGCACAGAAAGAAAAGGAAAGACAGGAAATCACAAGAAAGAGAGGCAAATAATTAGAAACACAATGGATGAACTGGAAATTAGATGAACAAAATAAAAGGTTACCTGAAATAAAGTATTAACTGATTTCACAAAGAAGGAAACCATGTGTATGTGTTTGTATGTATCTACACACACACAAAAACACAGAATCTTTTCATCTGCGCATTTCTTCAAAGGCCCTACAACTGATTGAAGAGATGAAAGCTGAACTGAATTCCCTACCTTAATATTAGAAAAACTAGAAGCTTTCCAACTGCTAAATGTACAAACGGTCTCTTTGAAGGACCCCTCTCTCTCTCTTTCCCTCTCTCCCCTTGTCCCGTCCCACTGGAAATTCCCACAATCCTATGCACATAACAGAACATACGGAGGCCTGTACGAAAGGAGCAAACTGCAGTGTTTGCATTGCCATGAACCCTGGGCAGAGGGGTCGGAAACGTCAACGGCGAGTCCCTAATTAAATAATAAAGACACGGTAATAGGAACAACATTTCCACCCACAACATCCCACTCTGACATCCAGTCGCCGTAGGGGCTGTCTCCCAAATCATTCCCAAACTTCAACCTCCCCCACTCTCACCCCGACGAAAAAAAAAGAAGGGAAAACAAAGAAATAAATAAATTCTGATCGGCCATTTCCGTGGGACACTCTCCTCCAGCTTTGAGTGGGAAGGCAACTTAGAGGCATTCTTGTTCTGGTTTTTTTTTTCTTCCCCAAGCTGGAATGAACATGAATCTGAGTGTGTCCAATCGAATTTCCTGCTCGGTTTCCCGTGGAGCGGACGCACGCCAGCGCCCGCTGGCAACCGGACAGGTGGCGTACGGAACAAGGGCCGATGTCTTGATGCCCGCTGCACCCCGCCAACACTGCGGCTACAGCGAGGAGAGACCGTACACCTGGACATCCACGGACACTTTTAACCAAACAAACGGACATCTACAGTATGATTGTGTTGAGTGAAAATTGAGAAAAGTTCCTCAAATATTTGTTTCAACGTAGCAAGCATCTCAAAAGGATACTGACTATGTGTGTCTTTCCGAGTATCCAACACACATTTCACCTGGAGGTAATTCTAAAATCTGCTTTTCCCTTAAAAGGTTAAACTTATTTTAAGCTCCAAGTGAATGCACACGTTGTAATGCAAGCATCTTTCTTTCCCATGGAGCCAGTGGCTGTTCTAGACCATTTCAACTGGGGGAGGGGGGGCAGGCTGGGGAAAGTTGTTCTGTGAGGGGGGGCAGTTACATTATATCTTTTTTTTCCTTACAATCGCAAAAACTGATGCTGCCATTTTAGACTAATTCAGGGGGGCCACAGGGGGGTCCAAACTTGCCCCCCCCCCCCTCCCCCCAGAACCGCTGCTGCATGATCCTTAGATTGTAAAATGTCTCCTCACTGTAAGTAAAGGCTGTGTCCCAGTGCAGGTGAACACAACACTGTGTCTTAGTGCAGATAAACACAACACGGTGTCCCAATCATAGACCGTAAGGAAACGTGCACATAGAGGCAGATACACTGAACCACAGCAGGGAGAGCGCTGCAGCACTGCGGCCACCAGCTGCTCCACACTGCAAAAAATGTCCGTCTTAACAAGTGCTTTAGTCTGAGACTTAAAATCTTTTTGTTTTTTATCTCAAGTAGAAAATATTAGCTTGTTTTAAATTACCTTTTGCTTTACAAGTGAAATTAGCTTACCCCAGTGGCAAATCTTGAAATTAGTAAAAATATCTTACCCCATTGGCAATCTTTTTGTCTTATTTAGCAAAAAAGTAATAGAATTTTAAGTCTAAATATAAGACAAAAATGCTTGTTAAGATTGACTTATTATTTGTTTTTTGCAGTGCAACAGACAGCAGAGAGCCCAGGAGACAGAGACGTGACGGAGAGGGACTCGTCACTCAGGGATCGTGGAACTGGAGCCGCATCTCTCCTTCCCCATCCCTCACTCTGACTCACTCGTTTCTCAATCTCACCCAGCAACCCCCTCTTCCCCCCTCCTCCCCTCCCGCAAGCCGAGCTTTCTGTTTGTTCCCCTAAGATGAAGCCGTGCACAACAGATTAAGATGCGGCGGCAACAACAACAAACAAAAAAAGGAAAAAAGAGAAAGAAAGGTCGTCCTGTGCGAATCCTTCACTTACAGTAAACACGGGCGCAATAAATCCATCAGAGCACTGACAGTGTAATAAACCGCGCTGGCGGGCGGGCGGATGGACGGAGCGCGCTCAGAAAGCAGATGAGGTCTTCGCCGCATGCGGGCGGGAGACAGAGAGGAGAGGAAACAGAAGGACACTGAAAGACAGAATTAATGCAGAAGGACATGGATGCTCCACGGCCCCTCTGTCTAAACCCCAAACACACCGTCAACCGAACACCACTTACAAATACTGTACATACAACATTCCACTGCAGAGAACACACTCACAGCTGTTTCAAGGACTACAAATTACTAAATTCATATATTTTTAAATCTTTTTTTTTTTTTATACATATGAAATAAAATCCAAAAGAATGTGATAAATTGGCAAAGAAAAGTGTCACTTACACTTGATTCAGGAATAACAAGGTTACCTGGACCCTCTTTCAGTTGGTATAATCAGACAAGGTCATTCCTGTCCATACTTAGGCAGTCCTATCGGTGATGTGTGTTGGTGTGTGTGTGTGTGTGTGTGTGTGTGTATGGGGAGGGAAGAAAAGTTAGCTCCTAATTCCAATACATCTGCTCTCCTACCTGAGCACAAGCACACCTGACCACGGACACAAGGCACCATCAGAATGGTGCGACTACAAAGGGATCTCTTTTTCCTTTCTTCCCTCCTAACAGGCATCTTGTCAGGTCCACCCAAGAGCTTGCCAAAAGTGTGTCAGCTTGTAAGGCGGAGGGGAGCTGATGTGAATTCCAGAGCAGGGCGATGTTTCCGTGGTTATGCGGGGCCCTGCAGTCTCTGACAGCCGAGGCAGCGCTCCACCGGCCTGTCAGTCACTCAGACAGTCAATCAGGTGGAGAAACTACTAATTACTTCCACCTGCAACACTCCCACCCCCTTTCCTCTTCACTGCCTCCACTTTACATTTTACTCAGTCTGTTGTAGTTTATAATTTAGGCTACTATCAGACAGAGCAATGCTGCAAACAGACATGTTGAGGAAATTGCAAAGATATGGAAGTTTTTTGGGGTCTTGGCTGAGAATGTTTTAGAGAGTTAAATAGAGATCCTTTTCCACTTTCTCATCCTCCACTCTATTGGCTGACTTGTATCCCCATTCTTCATTTTCCATTTTTCTTCCTTCTCCTTCTTCCTCCTTCCCTTCCACCCTTCCTTCATGATTTAATCCAGTGTTTGAACAATTGCATATGTTTGCCTCTATTATGATGTATTTGAATCTATAAATGCTAGGCTATACACCTCTGCTCACATGGAGAAAGCCAGACTGACTGACTGGAGGATGAACACTTTCTCCTCCAGTGAGGTCTTGGGTTAGGCTACCTTCACTTCTAGCACTATAATTATAAAGAGGCAGTTTACAGTTTGGCGATGTATGATCATTGCCATTGGTGATTATCACATCTGATAGTCTGTCACAACGACTTTTGGTTTCGACTAGAGCGATTTGTCATCGTCGCAATTATAGTTGTACCCATCGCTGTAATTGTATTGAACTTCAACCCCATCGCTGGCTCAGTTGTACATTGCAAATTTGAGCACATTAGTTGCTGAAAAAGGCCAGGTTCTTGTGAACTTCCTCAATAAATGCTCTGTATGCACTTATTGTACGTCACTTTGGATAAAAGCGTCTGCTAAATGAATGTAATGAATGAATAATGTAATGAATAATTATCTTATTCAAACTAGATTCTATACTGCAGTTGAGTAATGTACGCAGGACAGTGGGATGTCTGTCATGGAATGAAACTGTCAGTGCAAGGAGTTTTCACTTTTGATTGGCTGAAGGTTCTTTATCGTTGTTTATCGGCACTTTATCGCCTGCATGAAAAAAGTGCTCGGGAAGCGATCCAAGTTTATAGTTTTTGTTTTCGTTGCATTCATAGCTATATTTGTAGTGTGAACATACAGTATGCATTCAGTTTGCAAATTCATTGCTTACAGTATATCGTTATAGTTGTCATTATCGTTCTAGGAGTGAAGGTAGCTACCTTTTAGAGGCAGTGCTCCCAAGTGTCAGCAAATTATCAGGATGCTCAAGAAGCACCAAGAGAAGTGGCTCAGACATGGGGAAGTGCAGCCGTGTCCTGCAATGTTTCTCATCAATTAATGAGAATATGGCCAGCTGAAACATTTCATTCTCGTTGAGATATCTGACTTATTTCTGTGCAATTATTTTATTCTCCGTGCCACACGATGTATGAGTGTACAAATGCAGTTCAATGTTTCAGTATTTGTAATTGCAACCTCTCTCCCGCTATCAGAGATGATGGTGGTGATGTTGCTATGGAACTTTCCAATGATGACATTGGCCAACACACAGATGGGAGTGTGTGTTTGCTCCTCATTAGTGTATTTGTGTGTGCACTTCTGTGTTTGTACTAACACCAACAATATGCTGTGTTGCTGTGTGGATGTGCTATGTGTGAGAAAGAAATTTGTATGCTTATGATTTCCTGTGTGTGTGCATATGTGTATATGTCAGTGTGTATGTGTATGCGTGTGTGTGCCTGTGTGTGAGCCTGTGTGTGTCTGTGTCTGTGCCTGCACGCGTGCGTACGTGTGTCTACACAGCAAACAGCCAGAAAGCTTGACGTCAATCAAGCCGGGTTCTAATTAAAAGTTGCTGTAAGAGGTAAATGATTGTTGCTAGGAAAAAAAAATCACTATCAGTCTTGCATTTTCATATGAATGGCCTTTTTTAATTAAATTGAACAGCTAATGAGCGCCTGTATCAAAACGATGTAACATTTTACCAGACAAAGGGCCGTGCAAAAAAACGAGAGAGGAAGATGAGACGGAACAAGGCGTGCGGCACAGAGAGAACGAGAGTTAAAGACACGGAGGGATTCATTGTGACTAAAAAGCTACATTGCCTTTGAACCTGTTGTGTCTTTTTGTTCTTGCAGGGGCTCAGAAGAAAGCTATTATGACGCCACAAAGTGTGGCGTTGTTGGTATTAAACCACAGTCAAAGAAGTGAAGGAAGCACGCCTTTTGGAGTGGAGAAAGTTCCACGTCAACAATAAGCAAAATAAAACTAGCGGAAAAACGCGTCGCTATCTCCCTCACAGATTAAAGAGAAAGGTCCCATCAAACTCCATATATGCGTCTGTTCTGTTTATGTGTTCTTGTCTTTGCATATGCATTCCCATATTGAAGCTTAATTAAGACTAAGAGTACAAGGAAAATGGATTTAATTGAAAGGTAACCGCCCCCCTTTACATTGCAAAGCGGCTTTGGTAGGCTCTGCACAGCCAGCAACAGAGAGCAACAATAAAGATCTTCAGGAACTTCATATGCATGCTAGTTTTATTTCTTGTCTTCATTACCTCCCTTTCATTTATGTACGGTAGAATTCTGCTTTCATATTTAATTATGTAGCAGAAGCAGAGAGCACCATTGGAACAGCTACCGATAAGTTTGCTTAATACCTTAATTCACGCAAAACCTGGTTAATGTGGCAATATTAATGTTAGCTGATGTAACCAGCAGCAAAAGTTTTACATTTCAAACAAAATGATTGCTGGTACCGTACACAGAAGCTGCCAGTGATTTACCCACCTCTTTTTTATACTAGTTCCTGTCCTCAATTAATATTTCCATTTATTGTACTCAACATTTATGTGTTTTATTGTTTGACTTGGTAAATAGAAGGTAATTGTCACAGAAAATCCTTAAGGATTTACTCAAGCAATCCATTTGGTTTATTAATATTATACAGACAATCCATCTCCTTGATGGTGATGATATTTAAAATATTTTTAAATTCATGCCAACCAAGAACCACTAGGTTTTGAGGAATATAATGAAAAATATTGTTTCCTTATTTTCCAACATTAACAAAAACAATATTGTAGATATTCATTCTGGTCCAGTCCCAGAAGCTGACCTTTGGAAAACATTGGGTAACAATGAACAAATTTAGCAGATTTTTTAAAACACAAATGTTTCCATTGTTACAGAAGCAGATTCCCTCTGTTTGTTGATCTGGTAACATCACTAAGTAATGTTTTCTCTTACACAGCGGAAAGGCCCCGAGCTACAGCAGAGAGACACTTTTACTTGAACTCAGGCACATGGTACAGTCCCGACACCGCACGCACGCACGCACGCACGCACGCACGCACGCACGCACGCACGCACGCACGCACGCACACACGCTATCTGTACCCAGGCTTCACATTGGCTTAGATACAGTGTGGTTGTGGTTATTTATATATAAATTACATTATTGATATCATAAATTATGATTTAGGCTATATATAAATTACATTATTGATATCATAAATTATGATTTAGGTTATATATAAAAAAAATTGAATCCACAGAATCACGTCACTGCACAGCAATGCAATATCAGCTTAGAAAGAAGGGCCCGTTTTAACTGTGAACAAATGTCTTAAAGGTTGTAAACAACAAAGACACGACCCCCATCACCCACGACCATTAACATGACCGCTACAAGAGACACAACTGCTACCGTCCGAGACATAACTACCACAAACCATAGATATGACCGATACCAGATACAACTGCTACCAATTACCTTAGACACAGCTGCTACTGCAGGCATGAGCACAGCAGAAGATGTGACAGCTACCATAGACATAGCTGCAAGTGCAGGTACAACCAACTGCCATCAATATAACCAATGGGCTCAACAAATTGAATATAATTGATAAGGCTGATTAAAATCAATGTCTACACTTGACAATGAGACACAGATGATTCAATCAACGCAATACTGCCACCGCAATTTGAGCAGCCATGAGCAAGACTTGGTCTAGAGAGTGCAAAAGTGTCCCTGTCAAACTCTCTCTCTCCGTCTCTGTTTCCCTCACGTTTCTTTCCCTAACTTTTAACATTATGACCCCGGGAAACATTTGCAAAACTATAACAATAAAATTAACTTGTAATGAACAAAATAATTGTACATCAAACGCTAGAGTTATGAGAGCAACATTCAGAAGAAAGGCACAATTTAGAGATTACACGGCTCATGACTGCCCAAGTTCAAAACACAGAGAAATTGGTTATGAAGAAAGAGGGCTTCCCTGCTTCTCCACAGTATTCTTAAAACTTGTGTAATAGATACGCTGCAGGCAATGGGCGAATTTAACATGCAAGGAATCTCCATTCTGCATGCACCACTTCAAAGGGAGAAGAAGTGATTTTGAGGCAGCCAGTGGGTAGGAGGCAGGGGGGAATCAGCTCGGCGATGCACATACGTCTCCTGGAGTGACAGAGGAGAGGGGGGGGGGGGGGGTGAAAGAGAGGAAAATTTTTAAAAAGATAGATATAGTTGATCTGGGGCAGTGCCGTACGACAGTCAACACTTTGGCGCTCCCAATCTTCAAAAACAGAGAGAAATGAACTAATTGGAAAAAGGGACTGTGAAAAATAGAGAAAGGAGAAACAAATCAAATTTAGAGAAGAAATGGGCTATAAAAACTTTTTTCCCTCCTTCAGTATGGGTGGAACGTGTCTGAGCCAGTGAGTGAGACATGAGGAGAGTTAACCAGGGGGGGGTGGAGAGGGAGGACACAGAGGAAGCAACTGACCTGAACAGACCGACCCATATAGAAGCACAGAACTAGGGTTCAGCTCAGTCCATTTTAGTCTTGCACACAATGCAGACAAACAATGTCCAAAAGACCTGCATGCCATTCTCCCACCACCATATGAACGAGATTGTGCCCCCAGCTTAAAGAGATACTGCAGAGCCTTTTCTCAGGCCTTTTTTACCGCTTCAATTTGAACTGGAACTCGTGAGTAGGTGTGGTCATATGACGATGATGCCACGTAGTCATATTATGAATATTCATACGGTCAAGGAGTGAAAGGGTGTGTCGATATAAGTCGTAATATTAACGTTAGCAGTAATACAGAGCAATTCACATTTGAACTTGAACTAGCTAGTTAGCAGTACAAGGGTCTCAGTCTCAAAGAGGAAAAAAAAACGTTGGTCTCTGCTTTTATACCACGTGCCCAGCCGACCTCAACACCCATTTTTATGTGAAGGATCTTGTGATGTCACGAACCCCTTTTAGTACATCATGTTAGCACATGCCATTAGTAGGCCTACATAATGCTAGCACATGCCGTTAGTAGGCCTACATCATGCTGGCTGGAGGATGCGCTTTTAATCCGTGCAACACCTAATTCCTAAGAATTATTTCAATTCTCGATTGTTTTCGATTGGCCCAGACAATATTTATGTGCAATTATGTGCAAATAGTTTAGATATTTTCGGCAGTTTCGGATGACCAGCCAGCTTTTCAATGGCTGGGATAGGGGCATTCAGGGGTTTGTGGTGCCAATTGATTTTACAGACACTTTGACCACACAAACTGTCCCCTGCCAGGCCTGAAGACCATTAATCTCTACAGGCTGGCACTGACCACAACATCTCTCAAGTCCATCTCTGACCACATCCAGAGACATGGAAATAGTATTGACATAGAAGAAATTCTGATGATTTACGCTGTGTTGCACTGTAGACAAATCCCCGCCTCCATTACTTTGTAATACATAGACAACAGTAAACATGGACAGGGAAGCAGTTCAGAAGCGGCCCTGCAGTTATTGAAAGACAACAGCTCTTGCTGTTGCAGGGATAAGCAATTCCAGCGATGGTCATGAGAGCAGAGCTGCGTTATACTCAAAACTGTAATACCCTTAAAACAACAGATTGCACTTAAATGCAATGTGTTAAGTGTCATCATAGTGTCGAGAATTTTTTTGGAGTGAGCGAATGTCTAAAAAGTAGAGGAAGGAACAGTACAGGTCGAAATGGGCATAAACAGCTCTGGGATGTGTCAATCAATATTTCCTTTTTGCCTTCATCTCAGAATGTCCGCCTTTGGATGAGCCTGGAGTCCTTTTTCCAACACCCTTCTCACTGACAAACAGGCTGTTTACTCTGCTGATTAATCCCACTGTTTACCTCCCTCACATGGTAATTAAAGCCGGGCTCCTCAGTCCCAGCTCAACCATGTCACAGAACCAGTATGCGAAGAGCCCACGTGGCCAGCACTCTGCCATAGATACAGAGACCATTTTAAATTTGACCGCCGTCATCAGAGGAAACGGCACAGAATCGTGACCGAGCTGAACTCACGGAAAGAAGCCACCATCTGCTCAGGGCTCAGCGAGGACTATGAGGTGACCAAAGCTTGGTTTACAATGATCCGCACTGGTGTAGGTGTAACATAGGAGTTTGCATTTCAACAGATGGGGTCTCGACTACAGCTTATCTCAATTGCTTCAGAGTTTGCTGGTGCAGTCTGCTCCCAGATATATTGAATTTGTTAGTCAATAAACATGCAAGATCGCTTGCAAACGTTCTGTGGCTCATTAGCTTTTGATAGCCGAAGGAATCCAAAGTTTGTTATGACAAAAGGTCATGGCAAATTACACTGATCATATTCAGATGCAGCAAATGTGATTTTGATTTAGGTTTAAAATGCTTGCTTCACTTCAAGCGTGAAGCATCTATAACATGTGAACAATGCCACACTACCTAAGGGTACACATTGTTAAAGACACTTTATGTTCCTGTGTAACACAAGACATACTTGCGCCTACTTCTACTTCAGTCACTTGTGCTCTGGGCCACTGCTGTAACGAATGACAGTACCCAACATACTGTTGGCCCAGGTCAGCTCACCACAGAAATGCATCTAACTTGACCCACGGCTAAGGTGGAGCATTGAAAATACACCTTAATGTTTGAATCTCGCTTTGTATTTAAGGCCTGTTTAATGATCAAATTACATGACCGATTTACATGATTGAAAATATATCCTAAATTACACTCAACTAAATTGAATGCGATGATCTTCGTGGGAGCCTCACATTAACCCTCATATTATCCTGACATTTTATGTTTAAATTGCCCACAAAAGTTTAAACTGACAAAAAACTATTGTAAAAGAAAAACTTTGACACTTCCTGTTCCACCGTTTGTGTGTTTCCCAGTTGACTAGCCTTTTATCCCTAAATATGAAAAATCTGAGATGAAACATCCACTTTTAGAGCCTGAGGTAAGTAAAAGTTTGTGAAGTTTAAAATCTGTATGGGAAAGTGCCACCACAATCACCCACAAAAAATCAGAGAGAAAAAATGTAAAAAGGTTGTATATTTTCTTATATACCAGTTGTATCTGGTATTTCTTCTAGCTACCCCACACAACACCCTTGTATACGAAGTTGGTACAGGACTTTTGAAAACATAGCATTATGTTTATTGCATGTTTAGTATTTAATCTCAACAAATTAGGAAAAGTAATGTTCTGTCAAGATGAAAAAATAAGGTTAACTGGTTTTTAAGAGACACTGAATCGGGTCAAATTGATCCCGGAGATAATAAGAGGGTTAATAAGGACAGCGAATAGGATAATCAAAATGAGAAGTGCAGGGAGAAAAGGAAGGCAGCACTGCATGAAAAGTGAAAAGTAAAAAGTGTCATGTTAACAACAGGCGGGTTACACACAAGAAAAGGCACACTGAAGCAGGGCATGCACTGGAGCAGGAATACACTGTCCTATTCTGAGAGTGATTTGTGCTAAATGGTTTTCAAGCCGCAGCTAATGTAGCCTGCCTCTGTGAGAGGAGTGGAGCACTCATGGGTTACGGAGCCACTGCAGTTACAAGGTTCTGGAGAGGGGATGGTCAGTAATCTGCAACACAGCGGTGCACACACGTACATGCTGCACTTCCCTACCTCTCCAGTCCACACAATAATAAACACAGACACGTACTACACACATATAGGTACACACACCCACATATTCTCACATATGGGTACACACACATACACAAAAAAACATATACAGTACACACATGTGCATACATGTACGCACCCCTACACACACAAATACAAACACATACAGGTACACACACACACACACACACACACACACACACACACAACTGCACACACACACACACACACACACACACACACAACTGCGTACACACACGAACATTGAAAATAGGGTAAAGATGTAATTAAGATAGCACGCCACAGAAAGCTATACCAGATCAATCTACTGTTTCAGGGCATGAAAGGGATAGTTCACTTTTTGGGGTTTTTCATATTATTTCAGTTTCAGTTCTCGATGGTTTTCGATTGGCCCAGACGATATTTATGTGCAATTATGTGCAAATATTTTAGATATTTGCAGTAGTTTCGGATGACCAGCCAGGTTTGCAATGGCTGGGATAGGGCCATTCAGGGGTTTGTGGTGTAAAACAAGAAAATACACTTCAGGTAACTCCAAAGCAGTTTGATGTCTCCACAGGCTTTACATACACTGCCTGGCCAATACAAGATCTCGGCCAAAAATTAATGCAACTCTGGACGGAAATAAATGTTGTGACGTTGCATAAGGTTGTCGAAACAATGCCACGACGAAATGCGCGCCATAATCAAAGCTAAAGGCGGTCCAACGAAATATTAGAGTGTGCGACTTTTTTTTTTGGCCAGGCAGTGAAATGAAAAAATGAACGTGGCATTTATTCACAATTATAAATTTATTATAAATGATAAATGTCCATTCTATATTGTGCTGGTACTTCTTTCTTTGAACTCAGCAGTTTCAGGTTGCCTGTGCCATAGAATGGTTCCAACTTTAAATAATATTAAATATAAAAAAGTTTTTGCAGAATGATCAGGAGGCATAGCATTGCAGTACAAGCTGCTGTTACCTGAAATGCATTTCCTTGCTTTAATCAATGAAATCCTGAATGCTCCAATACCAGCCATTGTAAAGCCAGCAGGACATCAGAAACCTCTGCAAATACCTAAAATATTATTTATCCTTCAAATGCCCTCAAACTGAAATAATACTTTAAAAACCCAGAAAGTGGCGAGTGGGTTAATAATTACCTGGGCTCTTTCTACTGATAATTCAAATTTTGCAAAACATAAAAGGCTAGTTTCGTTGCTATTTCAGCCAATAATCACTAATATTTGTCTTCCTTATTACAAAAAAATGCTACAAAGTATTTATAGTAAAGTGTAAAAAAAAACAGTATTGTAAAGATGTTTTTAAGTCCTTGTGCTCTCTTTAAACTGTCAGATAACAGATATGCACATTCAAAAAATCAAATAGGCTACCTAAACTGAGAAAATGCAACCGTAATGCAAAATAGTACTTGAGGGTTAACGTTTTGGAAATTGAGACTAGATTTGTTGATACTATACTGATTTTATTAAGTATTTGAAATAGATCATATTGGTTTCTGTGTCAGCCGTCCCTCTCCCAGAGATACACGCCTTCCCTCACTGGTATTACACTCTCACTTCTCTTTCTCTCTCTTTATTTCCCAGTAGTGGCGATGGAGATGATGGTTGGTCCTGGTGACGAAGAGTGAAGTTGCAAGATGTACTGGCGGCCAATAATGTGCCATTTCTCTGTACTGGATATATGCCTTCTAAAAAGGGAACATTGTCAGATGTATTTAAACAAGCTTGCAGAGCAGCAACTACCAGGCTTTTAAAATTGCAGCATGATTGACATTGGTTTAGGGAGTTGTGACACCCGGATTTGAAGTGCCAGTGTTTATGTATATATGCGACCCCTAAAAATTGTGTTTATGAAAACAGTGGCTCAGTTCCAATCAGATAGTACTGCCGAGCTGGATCAGGAGCTGGACTGAGGAAGTTGGGGGGCGGGGGGGGGGGGGGGGGGGGGGTATGTCTTTGCACTGCCACGCATGTTACTGTATACACTGTGGGTGCTGTAGCTTGTATTTTATCATTTTCAATAGGTAATACTATACATATTACTTCAAATGAATTTTCTGTCTGCAGTACATACCTTAAAACTGCTTTACAAATATTCAGTCGCCTTAGGCCCTGTGTATGCTACATTACTGCAATTTACCCTACATTCATTCGGAAAACTTATATATACTGTATATAATATATAGTCCATAATGTTCTACATATAACACTGATAATGGGATGTACAGAAAGGTTTGCAAGACCTTTTCAGATGAAATTCCTTTAATCAAAGAACCAATATTGCCTAACTCTTCTCTGCCCTTCCCTCCATGTCACCCTCCCTCTGTGCGGCAGCCATTAGGGAACTCATTACTAGTCACGCTTGAGTTCCCTGTGCAGTCCAGCACAATTGTGCCCAATTTGTGGATTTGTTTTCTCAAAAAAATTTAGTTACTTGTATAGTTAATTTAGTTAGTTGTGCAAATTAACACAAATTTAGCTAACTTGCACGAAACCCGTGCTCTTCACATTCGAGCATCAACTGTTTATTTAACATGTAATCCAGATGGGCTACCTCCGCATAGCTATCAGCCCCCAATCTATCAGTGGTGTGCATTTCTATATTTATTTAAAGTTAAAATCAATCAAAAACAAATAGGGTCTTACAAGTTCTCTGGTGAGAAATGTGTTATCATTTCCTTAACGTTGCATTAGCAGAAACATTTCTTTGGGTTATGTTAATAAATGATCCCTCGCCAGTGCCAACACTAGAGGCTCATTTTAAGACACACGACACACCAGTAACATCAACTTGATACACATACCAGTAGATAGATAAATAAATACGCAGGAACCTGGATGGGAAAAATTGGACACTTTTTATAGACAAAGACAAAATGGAGATAAGGAAATAAGGTCGCCTCCACCCTGTGATGTCACAGCCTACCATGACGGCCGTTTCCCAATGGATTCATTTGTCTGGGCTTTTCATGTGACCCTTTCGCATCATATTCAAACCCTAGTCCCTCAGCTGCCCCAAAAAGCGTTGCCTGGTTTGCCACTAAGTGGCATGGATTTAAGCCACAACACAGGAACTGCCTACTTCCCCTCTGAACTCCACAGATTAGACAAGTACTGCGAATAACTCGCCACTATATAGTTAATGATGATGGCTTAAACAGTCATTTAGACACACACCAACCCCCCGACCTCCTGTCACTGCCAGGCTGCATGACCCAGAGTGAGTCACCAATTCAAAGACTCAAATGCAAAACCGGACACTTCAAACACTGGTGGTCTCTATGATCTCATGATAGCGTAATGATCCTTCGTGAGCAAGAATGTTCATCCATCTTGTGCTTCTGAAGCACATTTGGGTGGAAAGGCCTTGAGATTCATTAAACTTTTACACCCTGCACAATAGCCAAACGTTCTCTGTGATATTTGCATCCATGCAATGTGCCGGACAAAGACCGTGCTGTATGTGAATGTTACGTGTGATTGAGGGGTGTGGAGATTAAGTAAGGGTGAGGGTCCCATTATGGAGTTCCTTCCCCATTACACCAGAGTCGACCAAAATGAGAACTTCCATTTTCATGATGGTACAAATTGTGAGATAGAATTTCTGAAAGGTGTGCGAGATACATACATTCACAGCAAAAATGTTGGTGTAAATCTAACACTGTTGGTGTACATTTAACACCCTAGGGTGTTTATATGAGACCACGGTCTCAAATGTACACCAATATGTTTGCAGTGTTGGTATAACTGTGTTCTGTCTGAATTATTGCTTTTTCGCCTTTTATTTTTACATAGATTTCTCTCTCTCTCTGCCCCACTCTTTCTGCCTCACTCATTCTGCCTCTCTCTCTCTCTCTCTCTCTCTCTCTCTCTCTCTCTCTCTCTCTCTCTCTCTCTCTCTCTCTCAAGACTGAACTCCCCTGGGAGACTCAATGGTTTGTGAGCAAGGAGTTGAGTTTTGTCCACCCAGAGGGGAAACATGTCTGTGACAAATTATCAACATTTCATTTTACACAGCCAACAAAGAGCTATCAGTTTACTAATCGTACAGTGGATCCAATGTGCTTGCAGGGCCAAACAAGACAGGTGGTGGTTTGAGGAGGAAAGCGGTTGTTGGAGGGGGGGGGGGGGGGGGAGTACAAGCTCACAGGCAGGTACACTCATATCTGGGCTGAAGGAGGGAGAGGGAGAGGGAGAGAGGAAAGGGGGACAGAGAGCAGTGCAGTGGAAGTGTAATCCCTTTAGCATGCCAAACTGTCAGGATTAATTTCACATTGAGCCGCCATTGTCCCGGTTCACATTGTACTGAAACTGGACACAGTAACTCAGTCAGCCCGCTTTGAAAACGGCAGAGTGGGAGAAAGGCACCTCGAGCGTGGTGAAGGTGAGACAGATACGGGGGGCAGGGGGTGGGGTCTGGACGGTGGGTGGCAGAAAGAGATCTTGTGCGGTCTACCTATGTCCGTCGCCCTGTGTTTTTATTTCTTTAATCCACGGAGGACTTTTCTCAAAAGAGGCCTCCCTTTGTCTGGGGAAACTTGCATTTTCCCTTCGGCATCTTTCATTCTCTGCTCAAAGAGAAGCCATCGTTCTGCCTGTTTGACTCCGGAGACATTCTGTGCCTCCAACACTACCCTGCAGGGCACTGACACAGGTCACCTCACTCACCAGTGTGATCTGTATCTGAGGGCAGGATCGCCCTCTTTAGGCCACCACAGATGGCAGACGGTCCACTGACACAACAACTATTGAATCAATTACTGTCAGGTCAACTGTGTCACTAAAGAAGCACAAACTCGCATTACTCAGCCATAACAAAGGGCTGAAGTCCGATAACTTAATGGGATACCTCAAGTTAGATATTGCGTCAATTTTCACCTTTTTCATATTTTACAACTTCGTCTAATTCCCTCTCATTGCCTCTCACCCTGTCTCTCTCTAGTCATTCTGCAATTTCGTTCTGCACTGTTTTTACACATACAAAAAATACATTTATTGGCAAACTCTAATTCAGTCCGATGTACACTGAACCATTCGCTATTTTTAAACCTAAAAATAAACCAAATTCTGGCCCAAATGTGTCGGTCTCTCATTGGCCTGATGCCATTCTCCGTCTCCCCCTCGGAACGTCACTCCTGTGCGGCCTCTCCACACAGTCACTTTCACAGCCCACTCCTCATCTCTCAATACTCGGCTCAAAGCTGCCCGCAAAACTTTTCCATAGCTCCCCTGTCAAGCTGTCAGTGCACCTTCTTTTTAATGCTGAATAGGGAGTAATAATGAAACGGAAAGAAGAGGAAGAGGAAGATATGAACGCATGTGTGATGGAGAGAAGGGGTGAGGGTGGCCGGGAGACAGCTTGAATAAAGCACCTGACAGAGTGTTCCTCTCACCCTCCGATCTCCCTCCCCAAATGTAGCCCCGTCCGGCCCCCCGTATGACACCCCCCCGTGCGCCGCACCATCTCCACGCACCCCAATCTCTGGCTCGCAGGCGCGAGGTTCCGCGCGTGTCGCCAGGGGGGCCCCTGAGTCCACGCGACCCCCCGCTGGATGCACCTTTGTGCGCTCAGACACCTGCGATCACCTGTCAAAGGGAAGACAGGTGCGCGCGACGGACCGGGCGGTCAAGCGAGCGAGCGCCGCGTGGCATTTTTCAAGGTGCCGCAATTCTTGACCCCCCGACCCCGTCCCTCGCCCTCCTCCTCCGGCTGTCGGGTCCCGCCGGCCACAGTGATTGGCGGTTATTCTTTACCCTTCATTATTTCTCCTCTCCCTTTCTCTTTTGCTGTCTTGTTAAAGTAAGGGGGGAGGTTGGGTGAAGGGTGTTGACAGGTCCAGTATGCACTAGAGACAGGCAGAAGCACAATGCTGGGCCAGCCAGGGAGGAGGGCGAGGGTGCAGGGGAAACAGGATATCAATATATTGCTTTGCTATGGTGCCAGCAAAAATTTGCATAAATGTTTTCTCTTTGTGAATAATAAGGCAGGGATAGATATGCAAACAAGCCGGCGGTGATGAGCGAACAATGGTGGCCTTGAAGGGTCATCTTCTTTTCTTGCATAAGGTGTTTTTTTTTGTTTTTTTTAAAACTCTCAACAAATTTCACTCAGAATCAGCTTATTTGTGAGAATAAGCTCCGGAAAATTTGCACCTATACCTTTAACTGTTTGTCCTCCGGTTTCGGTAGCATTATGATGTTATAAAAGAAACCAGATTCATGAAATATTACTACTGAATGACAGAGAAATATCTGTATTGCTGAATTAATATGCATACTTTTAGTTGTACGTTTCATTAAACTACTACACGTTGCAAATATTCATAAAAATAAGAAAAAGGTTTACCATTTAATAGATTAAAAAACTTTACTATCCACACATGCTGAGATTTGTCTTTGGCAACACGCGACATATGCAGGTCACATAGTTTTAAATACTTATAAAAAGTCCAACAAAGATGTGCAAATATACAACCTTACAGTATATTATATTCCAAGTTTAGGAATTCTGAATGCTTACTGCATTTGGAACAAAGGACCTCTTATAGAGATTCTTAGTGGCTCTTGGCATCCTATATGGCCTACCTGAGGGGAACTGCACAAACTGGATTAAAAGGGAGGATATGTGTCATCAACTATTTTTTGTGCTTTCCTCTGGATGCAAGCCGCATGCAAATTTGTGTGTGCTCTGTTTTCCCCACAATCTTACTACCTGTATTCACCACTCTTATATGCCATCTCTACAACAGCTTGTGGCTGGCCTCAAAATTATGCAGTTTCCTAATGAGGTTTCAGAGCTGCAGTCACATTTTGCATAAATAAAATAACAGTTCTCATCAAAACATAGGTAATGTTCCTAAAGGTCACCATAGCACCTTTAACATTCCACTTCCATCGGGTAGCTATTCCCTCCACATGCCGACTGGTCAGGATCATACCAGAAGTAGTATGCACAACAGACAAAATAACTGACAACATACACTAGCAACAAGGTAAACATGTTTGGAAACGTTTTACCACAAACACATTTAGGCCTACTACATTATTTTGATAAACTGGCAGTCTTATTTTTTATGTATCATATGGTGGTCCATCGCACATAAAATAACATTCAGACGTGAATTGGAAACGCATATCTTACCTTGAACCTTCTGCCGCTGAGAATCTTTTCCCAAAATGTAGCATGCATTTTTTCCTACTGCACGTAGGTAGGCTATGCATCAGGGAGCAGTAGGCTGCTATTCACGTTGACCGAGTTTCTCTGCGACTTTGAACGTTTTGTGTAGCTTGTAGGCTATGCAATCGCATGGCCTGTTTCAATATTATGCCATATTTGCGAGGCCCTGGCCATATGAACAAACATTTCCGATGGAAAAGGAACGGAACTGAAGACGGAAGTAGGCCTAATCCATATTTTAGTAAAATGCTTTAGAGAAAATTAATTAGCATGTCGGGTACTGATTATGGCGATGACCATATTCCTGCTTAGTGCTTATGAAAAACACGACGCGCTTCTAGATTAACTCCGTTAATGGGAATTTTTAGGAGAGACTGCAGACGGTCGCTTTAGCTCTCATTGGCTCGACTTCGGTGGCTTACTGAACCACTCACTGCCGTTTCTAGTGCACACAGAGGAGCCTGGGCTCTTGCGTTAAAGAGAGCTCTGTTGCCTTTCTGACATTCCAAATAGGATTTCAGATGCAAACTTATTAGAGCACAGAGGGGAAAGTAATATTGATGGATATGTAATTGATATGTTAACATTTTTGTATATACAGCATGCAATTCCAGGTTTTATGTGCTCTTTCAAAACAGTGACATTTAGTATAAACTGGAAATAATTCAGATATTTTGTTCAATAATTTGGGCCTATCTTTGAATAACAAATTCAAGGATTTTAGTTACCTTTCAGTACATATGCCAAGTCTTACATTTTTGGATATTTAAATGATCATTATGTAGCTTTATTAATTTAGCCTAGGCATACATTTCTATAACAAGTTTTAGGAACAACAGCAGGCAGAAATCTGGCATACACAATTGCTGTTCTCATTGAATTTGCCTTTCTAGATAAGAAAATGAGGTGTAAATGTTATCTTGGGAGGAGCAAAAGAGAAGCACTATTTAAGTAGGCTGCAATCGTACAAACCCCAATTCCAAAAAAAGTTGGGACAGTATGTAAAATGCACATAAAAGCAGAAAGCTTTGTAAATTCTCTTTTACATATATTTAATTGGAATCAGGGAACAGTACTATGAAGGGATGTTTCTCCTGACTTATTTTTCCATAGAGTTCAATAGGAAAATGAGTCAGGAGAAACAACCCTTAAAGTGATCCATCCGTATCTACTGCATATCTGGCAGCAGAGTGATGGTTTGAGGCTCGTTTGATACCTCAGACCCTGGTTATAGTATCGCTTGTAAGAGTGCCTGAAAATAAGATATCCTTTTATACCCAGTCATGATAGCATCACCTGTTTCCCTGTGGAATGTTTCAAACAGGTGTTTTTTGAAATTCCCAGTCCAACTTTTTTGGAACGTGTGGCAGGAATCAAATTCGGAATTTACAAAAATCAATATAGTTGATAAGGTAAAACATAAAATATTTTTTCTTTGTACTGATTTCAATTAAATATATGTAAAAGATAATTTACAAATCACTGCTTTCTGCTTTTATGTGCATTTTACATACTGTCCCAATTTTTTTGGAATTGGGGTTTATATTATGTAACATGGTGTTAAGGTGTAGGCTATACCTGCCTTATAACCAGTCAACCTGTGGTATGGACCTGTCTCCAGACTCAGTCGATTATACAATCACAACTGCGTGTGATATTTGGTCTCAAAGCTGTTTGTTTTATTGAAATGAGAGCCAGTTGTGATGGTTGTACCTTGAACCCATCCCTCTTCTACCATCTACAGCAGAAAAGATATTAGCACCAATGCAAGGACTTACATCAGGTTCCAAGGCAACAGCTCAAAATATCAACTGTTCACATGGTCGGAATAAGCCCTGGAATAAATAATTTTATACTTAAATGGAGCAATGTACAATATGGTATTTGTGTTGCTTTGTTCAAAGTAGCTTGTAGTTTGTCAAACTTCAGCAATTGTGTGAATGCTTTTCGCTTGGGCAAACCTGACTGAAATGACAAGACACTACAGATTTACCTGAGGTTTGGTTTACCCCCCGAACAGAGCTGAAGATGGCAGTACATGGGTCATACACTGATACATTTATTTTTTTTAACTATTCATTATATTAATGTGAAGAGGTATTTTCACTTTAATGGGAAAAGTGTACATGTGCAAATGCTTTATTTATAAATTATATGAGTACAACAAGGATTAAACTTTATTTTACTAATAATATTTTTTGCTGTGGCTACTTATAGCTTTCGTTAAAATAGAGAGTATGCATGATCACAGGAAATAGTTTGCAATTAAATAGCTGACAAGTGTATTTGTTTGTTTCTCAACACAACAATATCTGAATAGCAAAGGTGCTCTTTTTCTTTTTCAGTCTCTGTGGAGAAGTTGCCATTTATTTTCTGCGAATCATCAGTTGCATGGAGCACCTCAGTGATCAATTATTTGTAATTGTTTCCATCTTCATTATAGCTATATAATACATAACCTATACTTTTTAAATTGAACTGTTTTATATACATTTTGGGATTATTGTTTTTTAATATTTTAATTATTAGACCTACTGACAATTATGACTAGTTAGCATTGCACAAGAACACAGTTTCTGTACTGGCAAAGCCTGCCTATGTATTACAAAATATGTCTATAAACCAAAACACATAGTACTTGTATGAAACACAGTAATGTTATTTTAAAAAATAAGAAAATGCATATGCACGGGTAGTGTCTCAGTAGTCTTGTCCAGTGTTTTTAGGGACAATTGGGACAGACTGAAGGAGACAGAAGTTATCACCTCTTTTTGGAAACAACATTAATTTCAGTTTAAAAGAAGCATGTAGGTTAAAACGGCCTTCATTTTTCTAAGCGGAGAAAAGGAGGGAGACGAAACAGGAGGAAGGCTGGGACGATATTCTCCCAGCCGCTGGGATGATGGGGAGTGATGGAGGGGAGATGGATGATGGCGCTGATACGAGAACACTGCGTCTCCCGCCATGCCGGCCCCTCCCCCCTCTTTATCTGTCCGGCGGCAGGCAGGGTTGTCCCCGGTGATGAGTGTGCTGTCAGGCCGTTGTTTATGAGGCCCACCGTCACCGGCGTGCCACACGCATCTAGGAGCAACACTCAATCCATAAACATGATTTACGTACCCCCCCTCCTCCTCCTCCTCCCGCCCATTCCCACCTCCCCACCTCTCACCTCCTCCTCACACCTATCCACACCCAAACTCCCCGCTCTCTTGTTCCTCCTCCACACCTCTCCTCATTCCACAACTATTGTTCAGTTTAGCCCTCATTCATCTCTCTTCTTACCTATGGATTAGCTGTGTAGAGTTTCAGTCAGGTAAATTGGTTTGTGACTAGAACAGGTTTAATACCTGTGTCGCAATGCCGCCATACGACGTACACGGAACCCCAAACGTATTCACTCAGTATCCAGCTGTATTTCTAGGTTATGCAAAAATTACAGGCGAATGTAATTAGGATGATGCAGCCAACTAAGTCGCCATAAGACAAAAATGACATGCAGTAATTTGGATTTTAAAATCCTTTTCTCCTTGCCCTTCCCCATATAATGTAAAATCTAATGTCAGAAACACGGGCTTCTCCGTGCAGAGGTTCGTTTTCAACTTTCTAAAGTGACTTTCTGAAATGCATGTTTTTAAAAAAGGGAGGAAAAGCAAGCATGCTAATTTTCATGATGACCTCTCCAATTTTATTGAAACCATACAACCCTCTTAAGTTCCCCATGAAAACAAATCCTCTTTGGGAGCATATTTTCCATATTCATGTATACATTTAGTCAAAATGACTTATATTTTTCCACATGCCGACGCGCCGCTCCGCAATTCTGGGGACAGAGTTTGTGAAAGGATATAGAATTGCATTGTGTAAACATTCTAAAGCAGGTACCACGCTACACAAAAGAAGAACTTTGGCAAATTGAAATACTACTGTACACCATACAAAATGAGAAGACAATTCCATAGCTCCACCACTCTCTCTCTCTTCTTGTGCCTATGTTCATTCATCATTTCCTCTATCTTGTGAAATTCAAGCAAGGACAGTATCAATTCACCAGCCAGGTCTGTCCGGAACAGGTGTGAGAAGGTGCCACCATGCTGGGAGAAGGTTACTTGTCAGCAG
Organism: Synaphobranchus kaupii; assembly: GCA_029718625.1. Classification (NCBI taxonomy): domain Eukaryota; kingdom Metazoa; phylum Chordata; class Actinopteri; order Anguilliformes; family Synaphobranchidae; genus Synaphobranchus; species Synaphobranchus kaupii. Next base: position 102,467,334 of record CM056378.1, on the reverse strand, counting down.
GATATTGACTTTATTTCTTTATTTCACCATTCACCCCCCCCCCCCCCCCCCCCCCCACACACACACACACACACCAGGTCTTCATCTCCTCTTTTGTTCCCTCTCTATCCCTAATAGAAGACTCGCTCTGAAAGATCCAGTTACAGAAATGGCACCATTGGATTCAAGCTGATATGGAGACATGACCTTAATACAGCAGTGTAACCTCTGTCATCATTACCCCGTCCATTTAAATGAGCGAATCTACTTGAATGCGATTGCCGAATGAAGAGGTGAGGTCTTAGCAACTGAAATTAAAGGCCGACAGAAATAGGGAGAGGGAGAGAAGGAATCAGAGGAGATGAAATTGATGAAGGGCCACATTAATTAAAAATGCTCATTTTAATAAGAGTTAATTACATTTACAGGCTAAAGAGACCGAGTGAAAGAGGGAAAGGCCGATGCGAGCTTATCTTAACAAGAATATTATTTGATCATTGGCGTGCATCGGTACAATGCAGAGCCCCGCAATGGAAACAGACACAATATTACCATCTTAATATAATCAATTGTGTTAACATTCATAGTTTTACTGATAATGAAATATAACAGTGTGAGTAATCACATATTTCTGTTTGAGCTGTGAAATGTGACGCATCTCATGAGAACGCGACAAAAGGGGGAAGCATTAAGAGGCCTGAATAAACCTGTCTCTCAGCCGCGATCTCGCGCGCGCTGAAAGGAGGGAGAACCCGCAATGACAATGCCCGAATGTGAAATAAAATTAAATCGGTTCGTTTATAAAGTAACTGCCGTCTCGGTAAAGGCGCGGGGCCGTCGGATTGACGAGCTGGAGAGGGAAAGAGGAGGGGGAAAAAAACAGGAGGACGTTAGTAGCCTAACCACATCCCCAAGAGTTAAACTACTGTAATTAATGATTCGCCCGTTTATCAGTCGGCAGACTGCTAATTACTCTTTTTAATCTCTTTTCTCTGCTGCTCGCCTCTTTTTTTCTTCTTTTCAATTCCTTTCCCTTGTCAATTAACCTGCCTCTACCCATCCCCCTTCCTTCTGATCCCTCTCTTTCGCCTTTCTTTTCCCACTAATTTTACCCTGTCTGTCCCTCCATCTTTTTTCCCAACAGTTTTTATTTTTTTTTTTTTTTTTTACTTTTCTACATCTCGTCTATGTATCATGCCTGAAATTATTGGGTTTTTGGGATTTTGGCCAAAAGTGAGTTAACAAAACAGGTAATGTTTTTCATTATATGAGTTTGCTAGATACTAAGAGTAGTACGTGTACCAAAAATGTATTTTGAAAGCTTGTTAAAACTAACATTTATGTACATGCTAGAGAGTACAACCTGATCCTGAACACTTCATGATATGTGACTTGAAAATTCAAAAGGATCATTTTTCAAAATCTTCATACTGACCATTAAATTTGAATCGCACAGGTAGCCTATATTATTTGTACGTCCATGTTGGCCTGTCTACACTGAGTGTATGTGAATGATGGTGTCTATGGGAACCCAAGCTTAATTAGGCTACTTTAATTACCTTGTCTTTTTTGTAAAATGTTAACATCTATAGATGTGAAGGGCACTGTATCAAGTATTGTATATTATTGATTTACAGATATATTGCCATTGTCTTTGATACTGGTTGGAACCTACAACATGAATGATACCACACAGTCACTCACATTCCCTGCCACATTGCCATTGATATTGAACTACAGTATTATTGTGCTCCCTCATTATGTTAGAATATGAGTTACATACAGCTAGTTAGAATAGAATTTAAATACAGATATCAGATTCTGCCCAATAGAATTACGTATCAGTTATTTTCCAAATTCATCCATACTATGTAATCAGTTTTTTTCTCAAGCAAGTGTGTGCATCCATGGGGGGCACAATGCCGTTTCAAAACTGTGTTTGGTCTCTGGCGGACATGCTGTCACGGCGCGGCTGTACGGCGCCTCAGCCCGGCTGTTACGCGGCGGGCAGGCGCGCTCTTCTCGTTGCGCCTCACAGAGGCGACGTTTTCTCTGGCCGCGATAGACGCGCGGCAACACAGCCCTGAGAACGCCGCCACCTCTGTTTTTCTCTTAATTAAGCGTAGCCTTAAAGATGGGATTACAGCCCCCTCCCGCCGCTTCGCGCTCAGATAGGGCCTCGTCGCCGCTCCCAGCAAAGACAGACAGGATTACCACGCGCGTTACACCAAACACAGGGAAGAAAAACACACTGCCCATGGTTGTTTGTCTCTCTTAACGAAGCAGAGTGAGATTTCTATCTGTAGAGATTAATAGAGGGTGGAGAGTGAGCGGGATAACTTTACCATCTTCAATCCTTCCCACCTGATCCTCCATCTCCCGCGTTCTCTCTCTCTCTCGGTCACTCCCTGGTTAATCTTTGTTCTTCTCCCTTTTCAAACTTTCTCCTCCTGGAGGTCAGTCTCATGCTCACCTTCCTCTGCTAGCGGTTCAGACACAGAACTATATCAGAGGGTTCTGATTCTTCTGTTGAAAGGTCATAACCAGCATATCAACCACCATTAATTTCTAAAATGCACGGCGCACCCCTTATCCTACTTAGCCATCACATTAGCCATTTTCCGGTTATTTCTGGACAAATGCTATTATTTATTAGCAATTTAGCCGCACACTAAGTTGACAGATAATTTATTCATTTCAGTCGGCTGCATCACATCATCCAATTTCTCCAGCTGATGAGGGTGTGGACAGCTGAAGGATGGTTGTGGCGATCCCCGGCAGAGCGTCTTTATTGCTTTTGCAAAGCAGGCCTTCCTGTAATCATTTTCCCAGTCTAACCGCGCCGCTAGCCGCACGCCGGGGAGCCACGCAGCTGTAATTGTCATGTTTAATCACTGGCGTCTGAGGGTCAATGTATAACGCAGAATGCAATATGACTCAATATTTCCCTGCCCATCTGGACCGCTCGGTCTGACTGATGTTATTGAGCGCGGGCGGCCTTATCTGGCGGTGTCTCCCCTCGATAACGCCGCCTCCCGCCCGCGGCGCGGGCGAGGAGAAGGGGGCGAGCCGGCCGACGACCACATCCTCTCGTGTCGCCTATAATTCACACGCCACATCTCATCTCCATCTCGCCCTTATCTCTCCACTCTTCCCCGAGCAAACATTCCTGATGGGTTTAGCTTTAACTCACAAGAGTGTGTGCGCGCGTGTGTGTGTATCTATTCAAGTCAACGTGAATGGGCCGTGTGGATGTCAGGTAAAATTTGTATGCCTGTGTGCATGTGTCTTCTGTGTGTCTGTGAGAAGGGGTGGGGTAGTGCAGACTATGGATTCAATCTGATGTCATTTTATTACATGCAGGGATAGAATTTTTTCCCCCAAAGTACCCCCCCCCCCCCATCCCCCCCTTTGTGGCTAACCCCTTCTTCTGCTTCACATCGCTCTCTCTCTCTCATTTTGGCTTATCAATCAAATATATATTAACTGTAAACTCGCCACCCATCAAAGCCGGAATTCCACCGACCAGCACAGATAAGCCCTATCTCATTAATAAGTGCTTTACCATCAAAAAAAGCCAGCGCCAGCTGCCGCATCCCGGCTCCTTCCTCTTACCCACATATTTATCTATTCAATCCGTTTCTGCAGAGGAAAAACGCTCGACGACACACGATACGCACGCACCAGCATACGCGCGTTCATCTACGGGCACACATCCGGCGTACGTCTGTCGAGAATGTGACACGCCCGTGCTCTCACACACAGAGATGACAGTGGGACTGCTGGGCCCCCATTTACCTTTTTCCCGCTGATCTAGGGTCAGGTTTCCCTGTCTATTTCCTAACCTTATTCATTAACCGGTAAAAGGAAAAACTGATCCTAGGTCTGTACTCCTACTCCGAGAAGCTTCATGAAAACAGGGCCTCGTCTGTATTAATATCGCTTGGTCTGTTATATTGCAGACTACAATTCAGTTATATTGCAAATCACAATACGCAATTATCATCTTGCTAATTTGAGCAGAAAATGGCATAAAAAAAACTGGTGCTGAAAGATTGGCCAGGGAGAAGATATGCGAGGAACAATATTTTTAGAAAGGGTGGAAAAAATAGAAAGAATACAGGATAAGACAGGGGGAGAGGAACAAGGGATATGGAAGAGTGATGGGCAGAGAGAAAGAGGCAGAAATAAAGGAGGAGGGAGACAGAGAGACAGGAGGGAGAAAAGGAGAAATTGGAGAAATAGACAGGGTAAGGAGAGAAAGAGCGAGTTTTTTTCCACTTTCGTTTCTGTAAGAGTAACTCAGGAAGATAAGACTAAAAGGCTGTCAGTCTTTGGGAACAATCCCACCACTGTCCCCTCTCTTGGTGTCTCCCTCCATGGCTAATGGCACAACTCAGATTTCTTGTGATCTCTGGGCTGATACACTCAATGTCTACAGGGACAATATATTGACATCATTGGCTCTCATGCACCTGCCTTACAGAACCTCACTGTTTGTGCCTTTATAAACACCATATAAACTGTATTCACCCAGCATATTCATCCAGTCTTTTACTGTATACAGCCAAAATATCCAGTCTCTGGCAAAATCATGTACAGCAGTGGTCCCCAACCCTGTTCCTGGAGATGTACCGTCCTGCAGATTTTCATTCCAACCCTAACAAAGGACACCTCATTCAACAGCTAGCGATCTCATTGAGCTGCTAATTAGTCGAATCAGGTGTGCCATATTAGGGTTGGAATGAAAATCTACAGGACGGTAGATCTCCAGGAACAGGGTTCGTGACCACTGATGTACAGTATACACACCATAGATTTCCACCCTAGACATTACACTGTATATACCACGTAGTTACCCATGTATACTGTGTATGCCAGTACACTCATCTCTATACTGCATAAACCGATATACTCAGCATCTATAGTCTATTCCCAGTATACTACCATCTATACTGTATCAGTATACTCACAATCTATATTGTACATACCCAGTAGTCATCCTCTACATAGTACACACCAGTCATTTCTATCTATATTGTACATAATCACCCATATACTGTAGCCTATATACCAGTATACCCACCATCAACAGATGCTGAAATAATCTATCAGCTGTGTGCTCCCAGTATACTTCCATTAATGCAGTATGTATACCCAGTATATTGTATTCACCCTCATACACAGTAGACATCCTGAAAAACCTTACCTTTTTATGCTCTCTCCCTCATTCACCATGTTCTTATCCAAATGTTCCCACCAGTCTTACGAAAAAATAACCTGACACGGAGCTTGGGACCTATATTAAACATGTAATGAGGTGTCCTTTAATGTGTGATGAGATTGCATAGACGTCCTGTAATGTGTGATAAGATTGCATTGGTGTCCTGTAATGTGTGATGAGATTGCATAGGTGTCCTGTAATGTGTGATAAGATTGCATTGGTGTCCTGTAATGTGTGATGAGATTGCATAGGTGTCCTGTAACGTGTGATGAGATTGCATAGGTGTCCTGTAATGTGTGATGAGATTGCATAGGTGTCCTGTAATGTGTGATAAGATTGCATAAGTGTCCTGTAACGTGTGATGAGATTGCATAGATGTCCTGTAATGTGTGATGAGATTGCATAGGTGTCCTGTAACGTGTGATGAGATTGCATAGGTGTCTTGTAATGTGTGATGAGATTGCATAGGTGTCCTGTAATGTGTGATGAGATTGCATCGGTGTCCTGTAATGTGTGATGAGATTGCATAGGTGACCTCTAATGTGTGGTGAGATTGCATAGGTGTCCTGGCATCTCCAGAATGTTGGTTTTCAAATACATGTCCATCTAGTACAAAAAAAAAAATGTAGATTGCAGGTTTTATGTCCAGGGGAAATTTATAGCATAAAGCATATTCTACAGAATGCATCTGACAAGACTCGCAGGTGTAATAGTTTGCCCCATAAAAGAGATATCATCCTGTATGCGCTGGCTAACACACAGGGGCCCTTACAAAGACATTGTTTCCATTGTAAGCTAAAAGGCTCATTTCCGTGTAATTTTCCTTGTGGTGGATGATTGAAAGACTTGATAGCGGAACTGTGGAAAACACGCCGTACACATTTTATGTTATCACGCTCCCTCCATCGCTACATATGGCCAACACACCTGCTTCGTGAATATTGCGTATACCCTGGTTTGTAATATGCAGCACAGGGACATCTGGAAACCAATCTTATATATCAGAGGGCCATTAATCAATGTGGGCGCTACGCAGTCTGCATTCCTTCCTGGTGAGGAGGAGTTCTGGTTCCTACCCGGTTATGGAGTTCTGGTAATGAAACCTACAGTGGCCAGGGAAAGCGGTTTTCAAAGTAAAGGTCAATATCTTGATACTGCAGAGAATCACTGGTATCCCTGGTGGGAACACCCGTTTACCTGTTACTCCAGGTACATCTGATACATCTGCTGTGCAGTCACTGTCACTGAGGATCAGAGCGGAGCAGTCTCAGCCCTCCTCCATGTCTTGTCTATTAGTGAAACTGGATAGGGGGGGGGGGGGGCATTGTGAGGGACCAGGATCAGTTGCTGTGTGGCATCTAACCCACAAACACTAGACCCTCTGCATCCATGTCTACGGCAACACGAGCATACACCAGACAAACGTGCCCACCCAGGACACTGAGTAAAGAGGTATAGAAGAGAATAACTTTTATTTTCCCGTTTGGGAACTTCAGTTGTAGCCCCAGCAACAACAAGAAGACATAGACAGTGGGGCAGACCCACAGCACACAAACATGTATAGCTTTCATTTCAAACACACATTTTGAATTTAAGAGTTTATTGCATTTATTTTCATTATCAGGGCAACAACCCTAAAAGAAAAGAAAAAAGCTGGAAGTTGAACAGCAATGAAGCTGATATTTACGAGGATAAGGCAAGCCAGGATAATCAAAGGCTCTAACTGAAGCAGAGTGGAGTAATACAAATGTACTGGGTGAGAGGGAAAAACAATACCTATAAGACAGTTTATTTTATTTTTTTCTCGCACTGTCGTCCAGCCAATGGCATCGCCGATTGAACTTGCTTGTCTGAACCTCCTTGTATGTCATTCACTGTTACATCACCCTGCACATCCTCAGGTATCAATCGCTGCATGTTGCCATGTGTCATTCACAATATTATTACTTGCTCATTGCTACATGTCAGTGGTGATTACATCACTCTGCACATCTTTAAGTGTCAATCACAACTCGATCACACCGCAGGTTATCATTTGTCAAGCATAGGGAGACCTTTCCTCATGTTTTGCAGCTCAGCTTGCGGGCATTCACTTCTGAAAAACCCACCGAAAAGGCTTCCGGAAAAAAGAAGGAAAACTGAAAAAATGGAAAGTTATAACCATATTCAAAGCAGCCAATAGATAAACTTTGAGCTTAATGGAGAAAATAGTGTGAGGCTGACCTTCAGCAAATGGGGGTGACCACGTCAGTGAGGGTGGGGCCAAGACTGCTATGATAAAAAGGGATGTGGAAATTCTTATGCCGTATGGACGCGTGCCATGATTAAAACTGAGTGGCTGTACTCCAAAATAAAATGAAAATTTGGTAGACATCAAAAGAGCTGCTTAATGCAATTGTGATATGGACCATTGCCTTGGCAGACTGCTGGCGAGTAACTGGGGAAACACTAGAGAAGCAGCCTGGAAGCTCAGTGCCTCTGTTTTCCCAGCCTGCCCAAAGATCCAGAGCTCTGGCTTCTGGGATTTTACTGGAAGACTGAGAAAGGTCTCATGCTTTTTAATATGTGCCCACTGAAATTATCCCCATCTGCATTTTTTTTTTTCAATCTGAAGTAATTAAGACTCGATTCATACAGTGGTGTACGGTTATAATTTTCTTAGGCGGAGCTACCACGTCTATCTGTGGCGTCAGGGCCTGTGCCGGTTTTCCAGAAGCGTCCCCCTTTCCCGTCGCATTGTCTCGACCGCTTCCGGTCACTTCCTCTGAAAACTCTGAGAGTCAGGACTGCACCATCTTTTTATGGGGGTCAAAGACATATCGCTTGAAGCTGAGGCTGATGCCGATTGGCTGGGAGTCTGTCTTGGCCTCCTCTTTGACCGGTTCAGTCTTGTTCCCGCCTTTCGTTTTCTTCTTGGAGGTGGAGGACAGGAGCTGCTTGGCCTCCGCACCGAGCCCCTCTGTCCAAGACAAAGAAAAGGTTACACAAAACACACAAGGCACACAATAACACACTGACAAATTGGAAGGGACAAACACATATGTAAATGTACCTAAAAACATATTCCATATGTATATACTTTGCGGTGGAACATTCCACTAAAAAATATGTTGTCATAGTCCTTAAAAAGAGAAACCGTTGCCCATGACATCCAGAAAGAAAGCCACGCAACAGTCCAAATAGGTTTGTGAAATGCATTTTTCATGAGCTCGGTTATCATGGGATCAGACAACTACACTGAATCTGATCTTTAATGTGGAGGGAGGGAGGGAGGGGAGCTGGAATTCTGGGACAAAACCACAGGATCCCGAGCAGCTTGTGTCTGTGTGATGTCACTTTCGCACGCTCTGCTTCAATGATACGTGATAAATTCAAAATGTGAGCGTCGGATATGCAACAAATGACAGTGCTCATTTTATAGATCGACACATTTTGTCTATGGGAAGCATGTTCACGTGAGATGTTGCCTACCCGTCCTACCCTTCGCTTTACGGTTTTAGCAAAATTAGCACCTTGAAGGAGGAACCTCTGTTCCTTCAGAAAAGCCCATTCTAACCACATGCCTTACACAGAAGATGCTTCTCTACAATAACAGATAATGATCTTGATAAAATAAGAAATGCAAGCATATAATGCACATGTCAGTTTGTGTGTATTGTGTATAGTTGTAGGATGAATTTGGGCACAATAAAATTGATTTTTTTAACCGAGTTAACACTGTCGGCACATACAACACGTTTTGACCAACGTATTCAAGCAGAATATGATTTTCAGGTGACGAAAATGTAAATCTGCTGGACTTAAAAACATAAGCACTTCTCTTGAGGGTGGAGTCCCCATTGTTATGGGAATGGTTTTGGATTTGAATGCTAAATCAACTGGAACGGTTTAATAAAGACCCTGGGTTTTCCTGTACACCGTTTGCTTTGTTTGTGTTTTTATGGTTCTACATGTGAAAGGGTATTGCCCCATCAGCCCTCGTCAGTGTGTGTGAGACTGGCCCTGGCCCAGAGCTGAAGGCGCCGGCGGAGACGAACGCCGACCAATCGGTGTGCGAGCCTGTGTGAGTGTGGAGTGGAGTGTTATGGCTACAGGATCAGAAGCCTGTGCACAGGGAAATCTCTGCCTGTGCAGTCTTCATGCCCTCATAAACAGTCTGTGCCCTCACACACACACATACTTCATGCCCTCACAAGTACAGAATATCCATGCCCTAACAAACACGCATACACACACTCCTTTCCAGAAAACATGCACGCATGAGTTCACACAGTCTTTATGCCCTCACAAATATATTCTCCATGCTCCCATTATCGGTGCCCTCACAAACGCACGAATGTAAACATATATAAGCACATATAGGCCTACACTCTTCAGGCACACACACTTCACGCCCTCATACACACACAAACATACACTCTCTCTCCACGCCCTCACAAAAACATACACACACTTCACGTCCCCTCAAACCCATACATACATGCACAGGCACCCACACACACACACGAAAATACAAACAACCTGCGTTCAGGACGCAGTCTGACATTTAACTAACTGAATCATTTCAGGATAAGAGCTAAATGTCTAAGTGAATAAGCTTGTATACAGCAGCGCAGTCATTGTCAGAGACGCCCTTCTCTGCACAGACATGGCCGAGGAGACGGCCCCCTGTTGAACTGAAGGGTCACGCAGTACGGCAGGGAAGGGACCACAAGGGCGGGGGATCCGGCTTGAGCGAGCTGTACCTACACGGCACAATCCTCAGCACGCTCCGAACGCTACTCGCTAATCCCTCAAAGAGCAGCTTAAAGCCAGGCACCGGCGTAGACGGCGATAAATAAAAAGGCGCGTTCTACAAAAAAAAGAAAAGAAATTGCACGCGCGCAGACACCAGGCCCGCACACAAACACAAAACCCCTTCATGAAAAGCATCTCCCTTTTAACGTCATCTTTGTCTCCCGTCCTTGTTCTGTTACGCAAAAGCTTAATTAAAATGGGGCCGAGAACACTGTCAAAAGCTCCGGTCAACATTTACAAAGAGGAAATTTCATTCAATCAGAGCGCTCGCCTCCTCTTTTCATCCGCTTCAAACAAAAATAAAATAAAACTGCAATTCGTTTAAAAATACAGCCCCCTCCCCCCCTCCCAGTTGCTGTTTTTTTCAAGCACTGGGCTATCAAGGGGGAGCAGGGAAAGATATCTGAACATTGGGGGAAAAAAAGAAAAAGAAAAAATCATGAAACAACAGAGTCTTTGTAGAGCATTATGGGCGGCGGGCTGTGAGAATTAGCCTTTGTGACTCTTCTGTCTTTTGAGATCTTCAAATTAATTAGGAGTTATTTTATTACACTAAACCACCACATTGAGGGGGAAACAAACACTTTAATTGTTATAAAACTGTCATTTCAATTACTGTACAAAACCAGCGCACACAAGACCAGCACTCAGCGCTGTGCTGCTGTAGGCCCTGTAAACCCTGCCCGCACGTTCATGTATTTTTAACAGTTATGAGAACATTAAATAATATGGGAGCCTCTCAATACCCTCCCCCCTCTTCTCCTGTGACCTACAGTAGCTCCACACCCGGGGGCTAGAATAACTGTCTGGTGCCAGGCTGCTGGGCCCAGGGCCTCGTGTGGGATGAGTCTGGGGTTAGCGACGGGGGGGACGGAATGGGACAGTGGAGTCTGTGTGGACAGGATGGGGGCAAGCAGTGGAGGAGAGGGGAGGAGAGGGGAGGGGAGGGGGGGAGGCTTCAAAGGCCCACCAACGTCTCTCTCTCTCTCTTGCTCTCTCTCTCTGCCTCACTCTTTCTCTGCCTCGCACACTCTCCCCTCCTCTTTCTCCGTGCCTCACTCTCTCCGTCTCTCTGCTTCTCTCGCTCTCTCTCTCCCTCCCTCTCTGCCTCGCACTCTCTCTCATTCTATTTGCCTCACTCTCTCTCTCTCTCTCTCTCTGCCTCCCTCGATACACTACGGCACCTTTGATCGCGTGCCTTGGAGAAGCAGTTATGGAAGCTAGAAAAAGAATGTCAACGGGAAGAAGAAAAAACAAACAAACCAGGGTCACAAGAGGGCTAAGAGACGCAGTGGGTCCTACGGGAGGGGGGCTGGGGGGTCGGGGGCGGAAGTCTTTTGTAGTGCAGGGCAGAGCTTCTGCGGGACAAACAGAGACGCTGCCGTCACGCAGTCAGAAAAAGAGAAGGTCACGTCCCAGGCTGCTGGTGCCAGGGCTTCTTTCTCAGGCCTGGATAAGGTGGCAGCATGGGGGTTAGTGGAATTCAACGCCGGTGCTCAAAGGTTTATTCCATGAGCAGTACTGTCATGCTGTTAGAGAGTGCGTGGGCATGTGTGCGTGTGAGACCACTCTAAAAGACAAATAGGCAGTCCACAGACCCCCCCCCCCCCCCCCCTTTCCGAGAGGCTCCTGGTTTCCCAGCTCTCACGAGGTAATTGAGGCCCCGCACCCCAACGCTTAGACCACACCCTGACTCCCAGGCTGCAGTTCCTCTCAGGAAGTTGTGGGCTGCCTGTGCATGCATGTGTTGGGTGGGGTGGGGGGGTGGGGGGGGGGGGGGGGGGGTGAGTGGCTTCAACAGAAAATTATAGGTGCCCCTCTCCATCCTTAGGAACCCCCACTTCTGCCCTGGATAAGCCACCCCCCATTTCTCACATGTGGCCAGCTGACTACAGACCCACAGCGTACAATTTACACAGGAGCCCACAATAGACAAACGCTATGTCTACAGCTTCAGAGCATCCCGCGGTGGCCGTTAGTGCCAATTAACGCTTTGTTTACAAGCAATTGTGTTATGAAGTGCTGCATTTTATAATACTGCAGCCTTCTCTTGTGACTGGTAGGATATGGACATGGAGGGGTCAGGTGACTCCTTCGAGAGGCCCGGAGACTTCTGAACAGGACCCCCTACCCCCCTTACACAGAGACAGAGGGACAGAAGGTAAAATAAACACGGTGCAGACTTCCCCCCGGAACAAGTAAAAACTCCCCAGCGGAATGGTGGGAATGTTGCTCGGGACTCTGGGCCCACCGCCCTCGCCACATCCTGTCACCCACTACCGAGTCAGGTGGAGAGAGCGAAAGGTACAGAGAATAACGCCAGTGGAAAGAGAAGGCATGTGAATGAAGGGTGGGGGTAGGGGGTAGGGGCTGGAGTGACACGGTGAAGATTTTTGCTTGTGATAACTGAAAGCAAAACAGGATCAAACTGAAAACTTACACTGGAAAATGTTCAGAATGTTATTTGACAATTCCAGAGTCACGTGCAGAATTCATTATATAAGTTAGTGGCTCTAGTTTTATGTATGATACACCTAACAGTTACATTAAAATAGTTGTCCATCATGCCTGAAAAGAGATTATAGTAGCAATGAATTCTGTTCACACAAAGACACACACAGACCTCACCTAGTACTCTGATCTTGAACTTCCCGCTCTGTCCAAAACCCCCCTCGATGACTCCCTCTTCGCCTGTCGAGAGCCTGACCTTTAACCCGACAAACAGCTGCAAGTTGGTCTCCTTCTTGAAGAGATTACGGCCAATCACAGTATAGTCATCCGTCACCTGACCAGAGAAAGAGGAGAGATTTGACCACACTGGAGACAGATAAGATTACAAACTTCAATTCAACAAAAGATCATTACCTCCACTTTCCAAAATGTCAAACAATTTTGTTTCATGACTTGTTTATAAGCACTGCAAGACTGCAGTTTTGCTGGTGACATAGAGGCCCAGTAACTCTCGTGTTTGAAGTAGTGAAACACAATAGAAATAAAATACATTAAAATTCACAAAGTGTTACTTGCTAGTTGGTCTCAATCCCACATGCTTATCTCTAAAGCTTCTGGAAAGGGGAGCTACAATCTGTGAGACTGGTTTCTTGCAATCAGATTAGTTCTAGGAAATTTTTGCCTGCATTATGTTATAAGTCAGTAGAAACTGGACAGTCATATTTGTGTGTGCGTGGGTGCCTGTGCGTGCCACGTATATATCGCTTTGAAGGGACACGTAGTGTCCGTTTGTAAAGGCACAGATGGAGTGCGTTTTTGTGTGTGTGAGGGTGTGAAGTGTGTGTGCATGTGTGTGCTTATCTCTAGAGCATCTAGAAAGGGGAGCTAGTTTGTGAGACTGGTTTCCTGCAATCAGATTAGTTCTAGAAAATTTTTGCCAGCATTATGTTATAGGTCAGTGGCAACTGAACAGTCATATTTGTGTGTGCGTGGGTGCCTGTGTGTGCCACATATGTATCATATTGAAGGAACATGTAGTGTCCAATTGTTAAAGGCCCACACGCATCGGCATTCTCTTCCTGGGTTTAGTATCTGAAACGCCCACAAAACGTTGGCAAAGAGCAGTTGCGTAGATTTTTTTAAAAGTCCGAAACCCCACCCCCCCCCGTCTAAGGTCTATGGTACACATTCGGATTGCGATTCTGACAAATTATGCAAAAACAAAAACAAAAAAAGTCATGTCACGTGGGAAATCGTTTTACAAAGAACTCGGAAACATTGCATTTATACCCTAAAATATGCATACTTCGACCAAAATTGCAATTTTTTTTCCAGTATGGAACACATTTGAAAAGCTCCAGGATGATGTGAAAAGCTCAAAAACACAAAAACAGATGGGAGTACGTTTTTGTATGTGTGTGAGGGTGTGAAGTGTGTGTGTGTGTGTATGTGTGTTTTGGCTTGAATAACTGCCTCCAACTGGATCACCTACAAGAGACCATAATTTGTGAGAAGTAGTAACTGACCATTGGTTAATTGGCAAATTAAAGACTGCATGGTTATGAGTGAAGCAACTGGACAGTCCATTCACCTTAGCCAGCTAGAAACGTTTTTTAAACTTGCTCGCTATCTTGCTAGAAAACATAATAATAATAATAATAATAATAATAATAATAATAATAATAATAATAATAATAATAATAATAATAATAATGTTATGGTAACCACATTTAGGATAGTTTACCTCACCTTCTATCAATGTATAACCACATTTCTCCTACAGAATTCCACAGCTTTACATGGACATACAGTATAGGCCTATTCACAGGAAAATCAATCAAATCCACCCAGCAAGCAAGAGTGAGACTAAGAGCATGAAAAATATAGCCAACATTTTAACATCTAAAATTTTCAAATAATTATGGATGTGGACTGGATGAATAACAATGCATTTAGGTTATTCATAGTTTGGGCCAAAAAAAAGGCAAAAAGAAAAAGTCTTCATTGCATCGTGCATGTCCAGGTTTTGGCTTTCACTTTTAAGCACATTCTTTTTTCATTCATTACTCTACAAACTCACTGGTACTTTGGCAGTTGCTGGAAAAGGAGACACATTTAACAAAGCAAAGAAAAACAATACACATACCATATGCTTACATTCGTAACACAAAGGACAATGCACATTATGTATAGACCAAATAGGGACCATAGAGTGACAACACACTTTACCTCAGACCCTTCATTTCTGATTTTATGTAAAATATCATGTAAATGTTCATCCGAGCAGGCACACTACGAAATGAAGTATAGCAGGAATAGCTGTTTGTTGGTGGGAAGGTTAGCTTTGCGCTAGCTGAAGGTGTGTGCTGGGTCCAGTGTGAGCCCTGGAGGTGGTGACCTCAGAGGGACGTTAGCGTTTCCGCCCGAGGCCTCCACCTGGCCCTGCGGCATTCCTACGCGCCTGCCGTCCGTCTGTCTGTCTGCCCTCTCCTTTTCTTTCGCTCTCTTTTTTATTTTTGTTTGTTTCCCCTGCTTATCACTTCATCTAGAATTCCTTCTCACCCCTTCACAGCGCTGATAAAGAGAGGGCCCCGCTCTGTCTGCCCCTCCCTCCTCGTGCCCTACGTGACGCCGAGCCGTACACTGTACAGGGGCTCGGCTGATAAGGCATCGGCCTTTACCGCATGAAAAAAATAAACAAATAGGCGCGACGGCGTCGCCAAAAACCTCTAAAACTGTAGAAATGCGAAGAATGTGAGACATCTCCCGTTGTACCGAAACAGCAGCAGAAATTTGGGAAAGGACACTACTTCCTTGTTCCTCGAAGGCCTCGTGCGTGGAGTGACGTCACGCGACGCGGCCTGACCCCACACGCGGAGGTCAACGTCAGGGTCAGCGGCAGCGCTTAGTCACTACTAAGCTGCAGTCAACAGCCCCAGGTGCCACTTACAATAAAAGCTGCGCTTATTCTAAAGAAAACTCCACCCGCACTTGAACTCTCGCCCCGAGTCAAGACTGAACACATAGACTTCGCATTAGCCCTACATGAACTTGGAATGAACTTTTTTTTCATTTCCCCCCCACTGAGTTCAGTATCTGCGTTGAAAGGATACCAAGGGTTTAAAAAAAAATTTAAAAAAGGATGGTATTTCACTGGAAACACTAAAATTTACACACCAGTCTTTGAAGGGCCAGTCTTTTTACTCGGCATACGCTTGGTACAGGTCAGTCCAAACACTTTTCCAGGGTTTTTAATTCCAAGACATTTTCTAAACATTCCCATGAAACCTGACATTTATTTCAAGCTGTAATCTAACATGTTAAATTAAGCCGATAGCACACTGGGTTTATTTTTTTTATTTTTTTTATTTTTTTACAATGCCTTAGACCACATTTAAAATACCCTGCTCAGATTTGGACAAAAATAGCGATTTTTATCAGCCAACTTCCACTTCTTCATTTTAATAGAGGTCAGAATATTTCCCTCATTTTGGATAAGTGGTTAGACTCAGGTCATAAAGGGATTTGTGATGAGAGGAGACACCCTGGGACTGCACTTCAGTTTCACACTGCTGCTCGTGGGCTACGCTGACTGATGAGACTCATGAATAGTATATCAATGCTACAGATTTAATATATAAATATTGATATGAAATCTGTAAATTAATAGGTGTATGTTATGTGGCCAATGATTCAATTACTAAAAAAAAAAAAAAACTCCCCACTAAAACAAATATAATGTGCAGTACTGAATGATCAAAAAAGTGGTTATTAAATTATAGATAATCACCCTCTTGGAAATATTTACATTCTACAGTCCGTGTACAGCACAGCACACCATGTTACTGCCAAGCAAGAATGTAGTAAACAAAGAACACAAGAACAAGAAGGCAGATTATCAAAGACAAGTTCTGCAATAACCATTGTAGGGCTTAATCTTAAATATCGCTTTAATACTTTCTGTTTTCCTTTCCAACAGAAAGACAAGAAGCATAATAAATAAAAAAAAACAGCTTGCATCAGAATACCACATACATATCTTCTTGGGGCTGAATGAGGGATTTTCTGGCAGCACACTTTGCTTGGGCACAAAAGACACTTCGACAGTAACTGGCCAAAGGGGCAAGCTGGCACAGTGTTTAGTGCAGAGGCTCAGTTCACTGTTCTCTGTCGTGAGACGGAGAGTGTATGGTGTTTTGTGTGGAGGTGGAGTGTGTATGGTGTTTTGTGTGGAGGTGGAGAGTGTATGGTGTTTTGTGTGGAGGTGGAGAGTGTATGGTGTTTTGTGTGGAGGTGAGAGTGTATGGTGTTTTGTGTGGCGGTTGAGAGTGTATGGTGTTTTGTGTGGCGGTTGAGAGTGTATGGTGTTTTGTGTGGCGGTGGAAAGTGTATGCTGTTTTGTATGGAGGTAGAGAGTGTATGGTGTTTTGTGCGGTGGTGGAGAGTCTATGGTGTTTTGTGTGGAGGTGGAGAGTGTATGGTGTTTTGAGTGGCAGTGGAGAGTGTATGGTGTTTTGAGTGGCAGTGGAGAGTGTATGGTGTTTTGTGTGGAGGTAGAGAGTGTATGGTGTTTTGTGCGGAGGTGGAGAGTATATGGGGTTTTGTGTGGCAGTGGAGAGTGTATGGTGTTTTGTGTGTGCGCGTGATGGAAAAAATGCTGTGCCATCTATCGCAAGCTGTATTGTGTACCAATTTCAAAAAATGTAATTGCTAGCTATTTTTCCTTATTTATTATGCTAGCTATATTTCCTTATTTTTTTCCTTATTTTTCCTTATTTAAACACATCTGAAGTTAAAGTATCCCAATTGTCCTCCCGTGATCATACATTTGGCCATATGAGGTGTAAATCTACATTGACACATATTGACTACACATTGACTACTATAGTCTAGCTCGATAAGCTGCCAGGAAAAAAAGACATTTCTCTCCTAGCCCTTATTCTTGTCAATCTACTGCTAAAGTGTATTTAGCTGAAAATGTCAAATAGATATCCAGTAACTTCAAGCCTGTGGTAACTTTTTCCAAACTTGTATGAAATTGTATGAGGTAACGTCTGTAGTGAGGATCCATGACAGCAGTCTATGGTTCACTTCATGGTGTGCACTTTCCATTATATTCCCTTCATCAACTTAAATAAGTTACATTATAGACACTAGTAATTCAGGCTTGGGCATAATTCATCTGCTACTGCGCAAAGTCACATTCAGTGACACTTTTCACTGTCTTGAAATACCACTTCATCACCCAATCCAATCAACTTTCTTTTCAACACTCTGCTATTAGTTCAAGCTCAGTATGAAATGAGGTCTGTTCCTTATTAACTTTTACATCTTTTCAATATGGGCGAGGGAGGATGAGAGAAACACAAGAGAGGGAATGAAAGAGAGCGACGGTCAGCGAAAGAACAAGGCAGCAAAGGCCGTGTCGGAAAAAGACAACGTGTGGAAGAAGGAGGAGAGAGAATGAGAGAAGGAGCAAAAAAAAGAACGGAATATATGAAAAGAGGGCCGAAGAGCAGGAACGTGAGAGAAAAAAGTGCAGGAAAGCGAGGGAGTGCGAGAGAGGAGAGGGAGAGAGAGAGAGCGCATGCCTGCAGAGTGTGGGCGATTCCTGCGTCAGTCAGGTGTGACCAAACAGCGCCGGCATCAGACAGACAGGCGGGCGGGCGGGCGGGCTGGCGTCAGGGGCCACACGCGTGTCACGGAGCACCACACGCCAAGGGCCCGCATACCTCTCCACGCCTCCCGCACGCTTGGGCTCCCACACGCGCGCACACACAATGGAAGCTCAGTCTGAGGAACATGCACCACCAGCAACAGAAATGCCAAAAATTCAAGCAAGGACAAAACATGACAAGCTGTGGGGGGTGTGGGGGGCGGGGGCAAGCCCTCTGAGGTAAAGGGGGGAAGATGGGGCCATAGAAATGCTGATAAAAAAATAAACATCCCTCCAACCAAAATAAAATGGGACAAAACGTTGACGTCTAGGCCTGCTGCGATTGTTAGCCGTTAGCAGAATCCACCAGTCACATTACTGCTGCGTGTCCCTGATGTCACCTCACCTACACGCAACATGTGACCTGCAGGTCAAAACACGCATTCTTCCTCAAGTAATCCAAGTGGTTGCAATCATCACAAAGCACCTACAATCCTTATGGCCTGTGACATTCACCGTCCTGAGAGTTCACCATTTGAAGCATTGTTCCTTATGTTAAACTGTTTATTACAGTTTACAAATGGCTCACTCATACCGTTTTTATGAGCCCAATAATCCCAAACCGAAGCATTTCATCCAAGTCAGCACAGGGACTAGACCACAGAACTGTATTCTATGGGCTGGACATAGGCACTGATCTGTGTTTTATCTGGATGAGCTCAGAGCAGGCATGGAACACAAGATGAGCCTTACAGATAATTTCAAGATCAGTACAATCTGCACAAGTTATGGTGGTGACACACACATTAACTATGTGCTGCAGTTCCAAAAGAGCAAGGTATGATTTTAGATACGTACGGCAGGAGGACCCAAGAGTACACTTTTAAAATGGGCATATGTTTTAATGTGTTTTTGGTCGAGTTCCCCTTTAACCTGGATGGCATCCTTTGTAAGAATGCTCCACGTAAATAACACGTGTACACACACCTCCTTAGTCTGCTATTTAACATGACACAATTTAAGAACATTTTATGCACCTCTATGTGGTCTACTGTGTAAATTGAGGATGTGGAATTGAACCCAGTGTAATGAAAGTTCCACAGCATCCCTGTTGAAGCCTCAAAAGATGTGAATATTTCATTGCCTCTGAGCTCTAATTAGCTTAATTAGTTACTTAGATTACATTCAAGGCCTGTTTCTCGTTCTTTGAAGTTTGAAATGGAAACATCTAACATCTAAAGCCTACTAAATGGTGTCCCTTGAGGACCAGAGGTTAGCATTGAGTGTTTAGTGTGCTAGCACACTTAGCATATTTCAAGGTCATGTTAGTGGTAACAGCAATTTATGTGTGCTTTTCTTCTATTCTAGTGGGTACTTTCTCATCTGACGGTAGAAATGGGTCTCCCAGTGGGGTGAAATGGAGCATACTCTAAATTTGATTAGAAAAACTATATCAGGTGGGCCAACCCTGATCCTGCAGAGCCACAGGGTCTGTTTTTACCCGAGAATCGGCAACCGATTCAGACCCGAGAAACCAGGTGAGGTCAGTTAAAGAGTCTCAATACATCTCAGCCTGTCTCCGCCTACTTCACAATTTAGAAAAATACTTTGTGAGGTGAGTGATGGAGAGGGGTAGGGGAGGAGGAGGTGTGTCCATCGTCATTTGAATAAATTAACGTACAGTGTACCTCCAAAGAGGTACTCTGACATCACGATTGGGGCGGGGGCAGAGTGGGGAGCAGAAAGAAAATTTCAACCGTTAGAGGGCAGCACCAAGACGCTTTTCTTTCTTATGATATACAATATTATTTCAGAATTTTTGAAATAATGTAATGGATGAATAAGTTTCATTATAAGGTAGGCATACAAACACGTTTACAGCTTTAAAAAAAAAAAAGTAATTTAGAGTGTAGTTACCCTTTAATTGTTTAAACTACTGTTTTAATGGATCAATAATAAGTGCTGAACAATGAAAACAAGCATAGCATGCAGCTCTCGAGAACCAGGACTGTGCGGCCCTGTACTATAGAAGTTATACATTCAGCCTCTCTTTACCCCGCCCCTGGCCAGCCCACACAACAACCAGGCACTCACCCTCTCCACCAGGCCCTGCCTCTGCTTGGTCTTGAACACCTTGAGCCTTGGAAGGGCGCTCTCCAGGAACCCCTTATCCTCGAAGCCCTCCAGCAGCCGCCCCTGGAAGGCCAGTCTGCAGGCGTTGGCGTGGATGTCCGTGTCCAGCTTCGAACCGATCACCAGGCAGAAGCTGGGACAGGTCACAGGCCTTTCGAACTCCAGCAAAGCCCACTGCTCCGGGTCAGGCCCCTCCCCCATCCCGGGCTGGCCAATCACATACTCCTCCTGGTGGACGTACTCCCTGTCAAAAGAGAATGTTTTGTCCGAGGGAGTTAAATCGGACGAGGGTTGGGCGGGGCTCGTGTCCGTGGAGGCGGAGTCGGCAGGCGGCTGGGCGGGGCTCTGATCCGAGGGCGCCTTGTCATTAGTCGCCGGGGTCGAGGAGCTGGAGGGGGGCAGCCCAAAGAAGGAGACCCTGGCCATGACAGTCTCGTGTCCCACAGTGATGTGGAACTTGGTTCGCGTGGCCAGCGCGCCCCGGAAGTAGCCGATCTTGCGGACGGAGATGAGGCCGGCGTGGAGGGTGCGCAGGGACCCCGGCGTGCACACCACGCCCCGCTCCAGCAGCTTCGGGTCAAACTGGGTCACACACACTCCCACCCGGTCTCCCTGCATGGCCGACCCCACGGGCTGCCGGAACATCTGCACTGACTTCACCTTACGAGTCACCTGGAGAGACAAAGTAACAAACCCCCCATTATAGACGGGGCCTAGTGGGGTTACCTGCTTGTGTATTCGTGCGCATATTTTTATTACAAATAAATAAATAAAATGAAAAAACTATTACCTCATATAATGCAGTGCATTATATCTTTATAAAACTATTCATTTACTGTAATAGTCTTACCAACATTTTTTTCCAGAAAAAGTGCCTGGGTAGCTTTACTATCCAGACTGCACAAATCATTCCAAATTTACAAGCCTTTTATTTTAAAATGTTGAGAGATGCTGCATCTTTTGATCACAACCATAAAAGTCAAGCCACTTATCTCTTACACAGAATTTCTTGTTGACAGGTTTTGGTATTGTTAAGACAGGTTTTGGTATTGTTGACAGGTTTTGGTATTGTTAAGACACTTGTTTTGTTTTGCACTCACCCTCGTCAGTTATTGTTTTTGTTTTTTTCTGGTGGTATAACAAGGCTTTAAATAGATGTTAAATAATGCATCTGTATACATCTGCTCACTTCAGTGAGCTTGTGGATGGCGGACAGCAGGGAAAGATACTGTATATCGGGGTAGAAGCCTGGCTGAAAAATCCATCCTAGACCAGCCTAAGGTGGTCAAGCTGGTTTCAGCTGTGTTTTCGACACTTCTAGCTGGTATAAGCTGATTGACCAGCTGTTCACCATTTTGGCAACCAGCCTCTACCAGCTGAACCAGATTTAACTAGCTTTGACCAGCCATAGACTTCCCAGCAGGTTTTAGCTGTAATTTTCAGCAGGGAATAGCTACAGCAGTGTCCTACAGGAGGATGTTTGTTCATGAGGAATTGGTGGTGATAGGCGAGGGAGGCAGTAAACCATTTCTGGGTTGATTTTGAGGTAGGCCTATTCTTGGGATCCCATGGTGATGGATGAAGCATAGATTTCACGTGTGCAACCTTTTTATACCCCAGTGAAACAGGAAGGCAAGGAAGGGCAAAATACAGTTTCCCCAAGACTGAATTAAAAAAAACAACCTTTTTTTCTTTTAGCAATTTCTATTAAAGAGTGTATAATTTTCCACATTTATTTAGCTTAATACCTCTGGTGTTTATTTTATAGACTTCTTTGTGTATCAGAGTGGGAATTATTTTGGAGGGCACTGTATATATGAACATCAATGCATATTTTCACCTCAAGGTGTGTCTGCCTTTGAATTCATATCCGTATGCAAAAAAGGCATGGGTAAAACATGCATCTCTGCATGTACAGATGCTGTACTTTCAAATATATGTCTGTGTGCATGTGTGTGTTTGTGTGTGTGTATGTGTGTGTGAGAGAGAGATCACAACTGGGTATGCCGGTGAGGTGATCTGCTCTGTCTCTCGGATCAAAAGATGAACTAGGCCGAGTCAAAGCTGCTGGGGGGATTAGGGCAGAGCTTCTCTGCGCCTTGTTACCCAGGAGAGGTATTAAGTGTTCTAGTGCAGGGATTCCCTCTCACCTGTCTACACACCCCGCTGCCAACACACTGACACAGACGCACACACACGCCCACACGCAGATTCTCGTCTCGGCCGCGGTTTACCTCAACTCACAAAACACACTTTCACTGGTGGCTTTTCTACAATGTTAAGGCACAGTATTTTTTATTTTTTATTTTTTATTTTTTTATTTTGGAGGGAAAAAGAAAAAAAAACTGTGGATAAAGAAAAGAAAATGGGACCTACGATGCTGTAATTCTTGTTCTTGTGTGAGAGACAATGTAAGTGTAGTTTTAAACCATGTCTGGTCGAGGTGCTGGTACTTTTTTTTTGTACTACACTGCTGCCATCTTGTGGTGGATAAATGAACTAATTCGGGAAAATGGCAGAATATACCTTCCAGTACAGCACCCATTGAACTGAATGAGAGCTGCGCGCCCTCTTTTTGAGACACCTTCACACATATCACATTTCCTGTAAGCCAACAGGTCAGGGGAGGTAATATCGGGTAGACAAAAGCAGCACCATGACGAGACACAAAAAGACTCGCTCTATCTCTGAATGTAAACTGCCCTCCATGTGTGCAGGAATGCATCTGGTCTGAATTAGCAGGCTGCTGTACCCCCTGAATGAACACACACACACACACACACACACACACACACACACATAGAGCTCGGCCGGCCGCCCTCTAGCCCCCACCCCCCCCCCCCCCCCCCCTTCAGTTCTGAATCCCAGTCAACTCCTGAACTTCCGACCGCGCTGGAGCCAGCTCTCCTGCCCTCGGCCCATTAGGAAACTTACAGTCCTCTAATTAGAACTGGAGGCCCATACAAATGTGCACTCGTACGCATACACCCGTATGTACAGGACACATTCACAGGCACTGCACAAATACTGTAATCAAACTCAAATCTTACGAATGTCGTGTAAGTGTTCCTACATTGTCACAATCACAGATGCGTGCGGTACAACGCAAGATATTCACACCCCCAGTGCACTCTATCAATACCTTTAGAGCGGGGATCTCCACCGTGTCATTGAGGGACAGCGCCCCCTGCAGTACGGTGCCAGTCATGACGGTCCCCTGACCCCGGATGGAGAAGCAGTGGTCCACAGCCATCAGAAGGGGCCCAGAGGCGTCTCTGTGAGGGAGGTAAGTCTGGGCTTTCAGCAGCTTGAGGAAGAGGGGGACACAACAGGGGGACACAAATGGGTTATGCCACAGAAACTAAAAACAGTCACTTAAAAGTGCTGCAACGGCATTCTGAAGGTCAAATCCGGCATACAACTGTACTTTGAACCACAAACTGAACGAAGACAGAGGAATCAATAACCATCAAAACTGCACAATCACTCCTGTTCCCTTTATAATGCTTATGCCATTCAAGGCAGATTACCAGGGTTTTAAGTTAGTTTGAAAAGCACTGGACACTTCTGTGCTTTTCTAGGGCCAACAGTGATTTAACAGTGTCCTGACTTTAAACTCCAGACTGTTCCTCCAGAACGTTGATTAGCACTGCGCAGTTCAATGTTCAATGACTTCAACCTCTGCTCACCTCTATCAGTTCAGGCACTCCCTGGGGCACCTCTGTTTCTGGGGCCTCAGGACCCCCTGGCTTTGCCGCCACAGCAATCACAGGGCACCCTTTAAATCTGGGGGGGGACAAGACAGAATAATGCTAAGAAAATGGCCATATGAACATGTATAGGGCGTTATTTATTTCACAAAACTCACTTTTAAAGAACCAACAAATATGTTTTATGTCATGAATAAAATTTTTAAGAAAGGTAAAAAGTTGATTCAATTTATTTTTAAATACGTGGGCAAATAATGGGGCGGGGGGGGGGGGGGTATTTTGAGAATATGCAAGAATAAACACATAAATGGACATTATTAGTATTATATATTATTATTACATTATGCGTCCTATGTATCTGCAGGCATGGTGTCCATTTGAGTGCACATTACCTGGTGTTCTCCAGGGTCTTGTGCATCCTCTTGGTCATCTTGTCGATGGCGGCCTGTCGCTTGGCAGCGGGCAGCAGGTCAGTCTTGTTGAGGATGACCACCATGCGAGGGCAGGTGAGCTCCCCGATCAGCAGGCACTCGGCCGTCTGCGTCTGGACGCCCTTCACCACGTCCACCACCAGCATCATCAGGTCAATGATCTGCGCACCTGCGCGCGGGCAAAACGCAGCCGTCACACGCCGGCGCTCAAGGGGTGAAATGAACACTCACCGCCTGCCAAACGCCGGTAACGTTTCGATTCTGGCTGGTAAGATTTTATACTCTAGCAGCCACTTTGGCAGGTAACCAACCAGGCTGTGTTATATTGTAAAGGTAATATGGCAGGTAAATTGTTAAAAATGGCTGGTGATTTTTAGAAACCGGTATGTAAAAAAGGTAATTTCATCCCCTGCCTGCGCTGCAGTAAAACATCACAAACACAGGCAAACGCACTGTACACGCCCAAAGACAAAGCGTCACATGCAATGCATGCGGGTAACTGCATTTCGCCTGCGCAACGGTAAAATGCCATACCGCTACGACGCATGCTAAACATCACTCTGGCGCACAGGTAAATTATTTACACTTAAACAAATGCGACAATACCTCCTGTTCACAAGCTGCGTGACATGACAGAACACATCTTATTCAAGCTTGTACATCAATGACAACCTTAGAAAAGGAGTCAGTTCAGTTTGGGAGCAACACTTTGGCGGGAACGAAGACGGCAGGAACAGAGAACCACGTGGAACTCTGGGTAGAGAGTCTAGAGACTGAACCCGAAGTCCGAAAAATCCCAGTGAAAAGAGTAAGGGAAAGGGGGAAGACGAGCGAACGCGCAGTGAAATCAGAGACAAAGCTCACTTGGGTGTCTTTCCTCCCTGTCCTTTTCTCTGGAAATCTCCCTTTCCTGCGCTCTTCCCAACGGGGACGCGAGAGGATGTTTATCACAGACCCCACGCCCAGAAAAACAAAAAAACGTCCCTCCAAACCCACACACCTTCTGCGTTAATCAATATCATGTGCCATCCAGTCAAACAAACTGCCATTCACACATCCGTGGATATTTAAACTACCAGACGTCTGGCCTACTTCTTTCAGTCTCCTGTTCTCCCTTTCACTCCCCCTCTCCGTGTCTCTCTCCCCGAGTTAGCGTCTCCCCTTACAGGATATATTGTCTATTCCTGACATTAATAGAAATAATAAAAGTGTGTATCAAACAGAGGGAGAGGGCTGGAGAGGCAGGAAGGAGAGAGGGGATTGAATTTGCAGGGGCCCTGCTGGTGAGGAAGTGCCTGTGGTCCCTCTGGAGTTGCCCTCGCCTCCCCTTCCTCTTTGCTCAATCTTTCTCCCGTCTTTCTCTTCCTTTCTGAGCTTCCCAGTGCCAAAGGCAGTTTGTGGAGGGGGCACTGAGGGTCGCGTGGGTGTACAGTAGAAAAAAAAAAAGAAGCTGACTCACCCCTTTTAAATCAAACATCAGAAACTTCAGACATTTAAACCTTTGTATCAAGTTTCTGCAACAAAGTCATTAGCAGGGGACTAATCGAACGTTGTTCCCCTCATTCCCTTGATCACTTCAAAGAATAAATTACAGTAGGCCGGCCCAAATAGTGTGCTAAAAAGTAGACATATTGTGCTTCTGACAGGGACCGCGAGATTTCACATCAGGAATATAAGGGCAGGGAAATACATTTCTGTTGTGGGATGCTGCCATCTATTGGTAAGAGTAGATATACCCAATTCCTATCACTGCGGTAATTGTTGATGACGGTGAGCGCAATTCAGCCCTGAAGTGCTTGCGAGACGTTTATTATAAGCGACATGTCATACGTAGTATCACGACTCTTTATACTGGACATGACCAAGCACCGCTGCTGCTCTTTGGGTTTCTCTGTCCCAGCTGCAGACACATAAACTCCAAATACAGGCGTGTCTTCCTTTCCCACCTTAAGTTACTAACGTTACAGGATAAGTAATTCAGTTAGTCACAGAATCTATATAACTGTAACTGGTGGTGTGTCTCAAACATGGAGGCTGTGGAGTTAAATCGGTCTCTGATACTCTGTATTTGACGTTTGCCCACAAATAAACTTAACGATAGTTGGAGAACACAGTCCACAACACACTAACTCGGCCTGTGTGCTCCAGTGGAAAAAAAAAATCAGTTTCTGTAGGAGGATAAGCTATTTAGAACAAGCTTCAGCAATGTCAGCTAACAATACAGCAGCTCACAAAGCATCCTACGTGTTCACTAGGTGTTTAGGAATTAAATCTTTATTTCCCAAGTTACCCTTTATGAGTGCCCCTTAGTAAAGAAAAAGTTTGCACTGGCCATTCAGTGTACTGTAGCCTTTAAGTAGGAAGAATTTGGTCCCTCTTGTGTTGAAGTTTTACCAGCGTTTGTTTAATCCTCCTGGGAATATGGTGTTGAGTTTTCTAATCCAATGTCTTTCTGTCCTACATCTGTCCTCCTGTGTCCAGTTAATGTCTGAATGGAGGCCCTATATTTCTACTGCTTCAAGTCCATGGTGCATGAAATGAGCCACTATGTGTGTGTCTGTTTTTCTGTGATTTTTTATGTTATATATGTGTTGTGCCAATCTTAATTGTATTTCCTGTCACAGTGTATGCACTTTATGACATATATGCAGTAATATGTGTTAACTGTGAGTGTTCACTAGGCTAGATCAGAGGTCTGTGTCTCACCTCCGATGATGGTGCGAATGAGCGATGCGTGTCCAGGACAGTCCACCAAGGTGAACTGCAGGCTGTTGTACACGCGATCCCCGCACTCTTCCTGCAGGTGTTCGGGAAGGTCCACTGTAAACGAAGAGAAGCCGAGATCAAGCGTGATGCCTCGTTCTCTGGACTGTGGGTTTTTGTCGAAAGCTGCCGTAGACGCTGTGCTGCTGAGGGCTTTGGCCAGTGACGTTTTACCGCTGTCGACATGTCCCAGTACCCCAACGTTGAAGTTGAGAATTTTACGACTACTTCCCTGGTTTGCCATTACTGTCACCGCACGGAGGCGATACAGTCTTCTGGCTAGTTGGACTCTGACTCTTTCTGACTCTGGAAATGAATTCAATTAAGTTTAATTCACCAAGCTTAAAAACAAAATATGCTTACTTTATCTTAGCACTGTTTAAGGTTATAGATCGAAATTTTAAAATGTTGATAAAGTTTTTCTGCCTGTTATTCGGGTGACACCTGCCTGCAAGGAAATGTAGCAAATGGGAAGGGAAACTGTTATGAAAAGTAAGTTTCCTGTGCAACAGTAAAATTACTCCGGCAATGAAGTCTCCTGCAGCTAGGGCATGTATATTCCACCGGTGTCAGTATAGGATTGCTGGTTATTAACCGATATTTGAAGCTACAATCTAACGTTATAGTGTTTTCATACATCATACTTATATTTAATTTCTAATTCAGCCAGCTATAAACATCATTGCACGCCAGCAGGAATAATTCACGAGTTTCTGTAGGGTCAGTGCGTTTGAAACACAAGCGGAAATAAACCTGAAAGGAGGCGGGGAGAAAATAACCATCACTTGATAAGCACCACTTCTGGCCAATCACCGTATTGTTAAGTTTAGCGTTGTCCAGTCGCTGCGTTCCGTGCCGAAAATATTTGAGCGGCACTTCCCATATTTCCCTAGTAACCCACATGGAAACGCGCTGTGCTACTCTGTTTGAAGTGTTGCGTCTAACTCCAACGGTAAACGTAGTATTTTAGCTTCACAGAAGTTCCACGAGCCCTTTAACTAGTATTATATCCGTCTGCAAGTATCTTTAAACTTTTATAATAAGCATGAAGATCGAGGAAGTGAAGAGTACCACAAAGACCCAGCGCATCGCCTCGCACAGTCACGTTAAGGGGCTAGGACTAGACGAGGCCGGGAACGCCAAGCAGTCCGCGTCTGGTTTAGTGGGACAGGAGACTGCAAGAGAGGTAACATAATGTTCATCCAGCTAACGCTAGCTAGTTATACACTGTTTTGCTTATTTCTTTGTGCCTGAAAAGCCACTCAGTTTACATAATTATTAACGTCAGCGATCTAATGTTGGCAATGGAAAACACAAGCTAAGGTTAGTTAGCAAACTTAACAGTGGTAACACAGTGGCCACTAATTATTTGCGCTGTTGTCAGAGCCTAATAACTTAGTGGACCTCATTACGTTAGCTAAGTAGATAACGTTAGCTACTGTAACTTTAATAAATTGATTCCGCAGTGTCATACACATACCTAGCAGGCGAGTGTGTGTGAGAGTGAGAGTGAGTGTGTAAAGCAGGTATCCCGTTGTCTTAAGTTTCCTTGCTAGCTAGCAGTTACTCGCTAACTTGTCTAGTCCGTAGACAATGACGTCTGTAACGTTAGATATTGTGCTGTACATAGACTGCACACTTTTTCAGTGTTAAAATGCGTGCAGCAGTATTTATCCATTAAATTATATAATGAAACGTTTTTTTAAACAGTGTTATGGGGAAATAGCATTGCTTTGCAGATCATTTATAAGGTCTGAGGTAACGTTAGCTACATGTAGAATGTCATTGGCGAGTGATCAAAGCGATGTTTCCTGTGACTGCACACTTTTTGGTGTGTGTCACACTCACAGGCCTGTGGCATCATCGTGGAACTTATCCGTTCAAAGAAGATGGCAGGGAGAGCAGTTTTACTGGCCGGACCTCCAGGAACAGGGAAGGTATGCACTGTTATTTTGCAGTCTGTTTATTCAGACATAGACTTTGTCCTAGCTGGTCCTAGCTCTGATAATGGTATAACTGTCTGTTTTGGTCCTTGCAGACTGCAATGGCACTGGCTATGGCCCAAGAGCTTGGAAACAAGGTGCCATTCTGCCCCATGGTGGGCAGCGAGGTCTACTCCACAGAGATCAAGAAGACGGAGGTGCTGATGGAGAATTTCCGCAGGGCTATCGGTGAGGGGCTTCAGCAACACTGTAGTAGAGAGGCCAGCAGTGGTCCTGAATCTGGGCTGCTACTATATTGGTAGCACATATTGTGAGTTAGCAGGTATACTTCTCACATCACACCTAGAGAAGCAAAAAGTGTATGGTTAGTTCCCATTGGCTGGGGACGTTGTTCTTTAGCTGAGCGGGCCAATCATATCCTGTTATGCAGAGCAGCTTGCAAGGGCTGCTAATACTCGAAAAATGCATCCTCCTTTCCTCCACTACCACCTCCTTTCCTCCGTGCCCTGGAAACTGATCTTTGTGTTGTAATCTAATGTTGCTGATTCCATATTAATTACATCTTAATGGTTACATATTCATTAATGTCTCGACGCAAACAGCGGTACATTGAATACAGTACATGCAACTACTTGCACTTGAAATGTACAGGCAGTTTTGCGTACTTCCGGGTAGGAGACAAGTTGAGACGAGTGGAGGAAAGGAGGTGGGAAGTGAAGAATATTGGGACGCGCCCAGAAAGGGGTGCCGTAGGGAGAGTAAGAGCCGGCCTGTGCCGGTGTTGACGTGACCTGTCGCGGCGTGGAAATGGAGCCCCCGCTGACGGAGGGGTGTCTGTCAGCACCGGCAGCCCCCGCCCCCCCGCCCCGGGGTGGAACACGCCGCATTCTGGGCCTGTCAGCGGTCCCACCCCGCCTCCGTGGCTCTGATAACGCCGCCCCTGACAGACAGCCGCTCCGCCATCTCTCAGAAGCGTGCCTCTGAGCCCGAGCCACCTGCGTGTTGCGCAGAAACAGAGATTCAGTATGGGAGGAACAAGGGTCCCAGTGTTACAGCCCCACTCGTAGAGCCTCGCTTGCGCCCATTCACAAACGCACACGCTTATTGCATCGCAATAAATGATCCGGGATGCAGTGGCCCTTTGTGAATCTATTGTGCATTATTTAAAAGGAGAGAGGCCTTATAGAGGTTGCCCTGTGCAGTGTATAGAGCAGTGTGCGCTTGTCCTTTCAACCCCACCTCCTCCTCCACCTCCATAGGGCTGCGCATCAAGGAGACGAAGGAGGTGTACGAGGGCGAGGTGATGGAGCTCACGCCGTGCGAGACGGAGAACCCCATGGGCGGCTACGGCAAGACCATCAGCCACGTCATCATCGGCCTCAAGACCGGCAAGGGCACCAAGCAGCTGAAGGTGAGGCCAAGGGGAACGGGGCGAGCGCGCCGGCCGGGAGGAACGGGGCAAGCGGCCGGCCGGGAGGAACGGGGCGAGAGGCAGAGGGGAACGGGGCGATAGGGAGAGGCCGAGGGGAACGGGGGCGAGAGGCCAGGAGGAACTTAGTGAGAGGCTGAGCGGCGGTGGTTTCAAGGGAGAGGCAGCAGACTGGAAGTGGCAGAAAATGTGTTACAGCACACAATGCGTTAGTTTTCTCACCCTGCCAAAATGCAATGAAAGATACATTTGTTATCTAGAGTAATAGATCTAATTAATTCATTTGCTTGAGGCTGCAATTAATTTCTCATTTTGTGTGTTTATTATGCAAGACACCATTGGGCAGGTGCGTGCGTGCGTGCGTGCGTGCGTGCGTGCGTGCGTGCGTGCGTGCGTGCGTGCGTGCATTGCATTGCATGTGCGTGCACATTGCATGTGCGTGCTGGGCTTTCAGTGTGTGTAACAGTGTTGTTTCTGCAGCTGGATCCCAGTATCTATGAAAGTCTACAGAAGGAACGTGTAGAAGTGGGCGACGTTATCTACATTGAGGCCAACAGTGGAGCAGTCAAGGTAACAAAAGCCGTCTCCATGTCTCTCACATCCCCCTCTATACCTCTGCTATATAGCCAACATTCACTATATTAGAGTCATTGCTCCAACTACATCCTACACTGCCTGGCCAAAAAAAAAGTCACCGTGGCACCCATCATGCATAGTGCCCACTGGACAAGCCTCTGGAGGCAGTGTTATGATCTGGGGGTTGCTTCAATTGGTCAGGTCTAGGCTCAGCAACGTTATGCAGCAATAAAATTAAATCAGCTGAATACCTGAATGTACTGAATGACCAGGTTATCCCATCAATGGGCATATTCCAGGACGACAATGCCAAGATTCATCGGGCTCAAATTGTGAAAGAATGGTTCAGGGAGCATGAGGAATCATTTTCACACATGAATTGGCCACCTGACCTTAACCCTATTGAAAGTCTTTGGGATGTGCTGGAGAAGACTTTATGGAGTGGTCCGAATGCAATTCTGGACGGAAATAAATGTTGTGACGTTGCATAAGGTGCGCGCCGTAATCAAAGCTAAAGGCGGTCCAACGACATATTAGAGTGTGCGACTTTTCTTTTGGCCAGACAGTGTATGTGTTGCTGCATACTACACATATGCCACATGTAAACCATTACCTTACACCACATACTCAGGCTTCATAACAATAGTATATGCTGTTTATCCACCATCCTGTATTAATCCACAAAGCACACCCTGCAGAGAGCCCGGGAGGGAGTAATTATATTCCCTTGCTCCCTTCCTTATCCTTCATTCCACCAAGGGTATAAAATGCAAGCTTCCTCCAATAAGGGAATCCCACAATTCAGTGCTCCACATGGAAAAAGTGGGCAGTCACTGCAGAACTATGTGGCGGTCACATTTCAACTCTATGGTATTGAACTTCCGAAAAGTTGCGAGGGCGGTTCGGTCCCGTTTTCGTTTGTTTCTCCTCAATCCTCCCTTGCAGAGCACCTTTTAAGTTTGCTTGCTGCACGTAGCAAATTGCGTCACAAGAAAGCTCCCTCAAGGGAAGACAGCAAGGGAAGGGAGCGTGTTAAATTGGATTCGAATGCGGCCCAGGTACATATGTAGGGCTAGAGAATGTCCTTACCACATGGCTGTGTCCTCTAGCAAACATGCTCTGCTCTGTTCACTCTGACACGCTCCTGCCTCGCACTCTCTCCCCTCCTCAACCCGCTCTCCTTTCTTTTTTAATCTCAAGCCCTCTCTGTTGTGTTCAAAATGGATTTCTCTCATTCCTTCATTTCTCAGCGCCTGACTTTATTCCCCTTATCTCTCCATCTCTCTCGCTCCCTCCCCTCTCTCTTTCTTCTTCCCCACGGCCCGTGTTGATAAGTGTGTGTCGACGGGCTCTTTAATCAGTGCAGGTGGGCTAGGTTGGCTGCCAGGCCCGGAGTTGGGGTGGGGGTAGCCGGGTGGACGTAACATTTGTTGCTGTTGACAGCCCTCTTGCAACCCCCCCTTTTGATCCCCTCCCTCCCTGAAGTGCTGTCAGAATCTTAGCTGGCACCAACTCCAGCCGCACACCTGCGGTAGTACATCTTTCTCTCTCTCTCTTCTCCCATCTCTGGTTCATATTGTAGTGTTCAGTTCTGTAGTTACTGGATTATAAGCCTCCCTCTCGATGTTCAGTTCTGTAGTGACTGGTATATAGACCCTCTCCCTGTAGGTTCAGTTCTGTAGTGACTGGTATATAAACCCTCTCCCTGTAGGTTCAGTTCTGTAGTGACTGGTATATAGACCCTCTACCTGTAGGTTATGTTCTGTAGTGACTGGTATATAAAACCTCTACCTGTAGGGTATGTTCTGTAGTGACTGGTATATAAACCCTCTACCTGTAGGGTATGTTCTGTAGTGACTGGTATATAAACCCTCTCCCTGTAGGTTATGTTCTGTAGAGACTGGTATATAAACCCTCTACCTGTAGGTTACGTTCTGTAGAGACTGGTATATAAACCCTCTACCTATAGGTTATGTTCAGTAGAGACTGGTATATAAACCCTCTATCTGTAGGGTATGTTCTGTACAGACTGGTATATATGTAAATCCCCACCCTCTCTCTCACCGTGTGTAAACCCCTCCTCCTTTTGCTGTCCCCCGCAGAGACAAGGTCGCTGTGACACCTTCGCCACAGAGTTTGACCTGGAGGCAGAGGAGTACGTCCCGCTGCCCAAGGGGGACGTCCACAAAAAGAAGGAGATCATCCAGGACGTCACGCTACATGACCTGGACGTGGCCAACGCTCGCGCCGCAGGTACGCCCCTCCGTACCCCTCGCCGTGCACGGTCCTTCTGACATCAGCCCTGCTCGTGCCCCTTTTCTCTCCACACACAAACCCGCAAAACGCCTGCATTGTGGGGACACCTGCTGGTACCATGTTCATATAACACACAGTGTCTTTGATAGTGACCTGGTCCCTGTTTCCCAAAAGGATCTTAGGTGAAGATCATCTTAGGTTATTTTGTTTTTACATTCGTTTCATTGTTTGTTTGTTTGTTTGTCATTCTCCCTCTATTTTTATTATGTTTTATGTAATGTTAGTAAATTTGAATCATTTGAATCATAAAATTAATAATGCACAAACGCAAAACAAAGATGCTTTTGGGAAACGGGGCCCTGGTTCAGATATGCAGAGTAATGAAGACGGTGATTGTTCCTCTTTGGTCCTCACATACTCTGGGTGTTTTACCACAGGGGGGGTCAGGACATTCTGTCTATGATGGGACAGCTAATGAAGCCCAAGAAGACAGAGATTACAGGTAAGACCAGGTTCATTCTTTTCTCATTCTGCCCATTCATTCATGAACAGGTTCCACACACACAGTCTTCCCGACAAGCTTGGCCACTGCACAGCTCTGGCCTTTTCTGAAACGGACCATCCATTGAGCCAAAATGGCTGGACGTAGCCTAGAGCACCTGTTAAGACTGAGTCCGCTCCTCTGGGTCTGTGTCCTAAATTGTCCCACTGTTTTGTTTTTTTCCGCCTGTCTGGTTCCCCTTCAGACAAGCTGCGTTCAGAGATCAACAAGGTAGTGAACCGCTACATCGACCAGGGCGTGGCCGAGCTGGTGCCAGGCGTGCTGTTTGTGGACGAGGTGCACATGCTGGACATCGAGTGCTTCACCTACCTGCACAGAGCCCTGGAGAGCTCCATCTCCCCCATCGTGGTGTTCGCCTCCAACCGTGGAAACTGCCTCATCAGGTGAGCGCTGGCCGAGTTGGGCAAAGCCACACACGGGCCTGCAGCTGAGCGGCACGCAAACGCACCAACCGTGATCTTGCTCTCACTCACATTCTTTCCCTCTCCCCCCTCTCTCTCTCTCCCTCCTTCCCTCCCCTCCCGCTCTCCTTCCCTCCCTCCCTCCCTCTCTCCCTCCTTCCTTCCCTCTCTCCCTCCCTCCTTCCTTCCCTCTCTCCCTCCCTCCTTCCTTCCCTCTCTCCCTCTCTCCCTCCCTCCCTCTCTCCCTCCTTCCTCCCCTCCTTCCCTCCCTCTCTCCCTCCTTCCTTCCCTCTCTCCCCTCCCTCCCTCTCTCCCTCCTTCCTTCCCTCTCTCCCTCCTTCCCTCCCTCTCTCCCTCCTTCCCTCTCTCCCTCCTTCCCTCTCCCTCTCTCCCTCTCCCTCTCTCCCTCTCTCCCTCTCTCCCTCCCCCCCTCTCTCCCTCTCTCCCTCCCCCCCCTCTCTCCCTCCCCCCCTCCCTCCCCTCCCTCTCTCCCCTCCCCTCCCTTCCCCTCCCTCTCTCCCTCTCCCCCTCTCCCCCCTCTCCCTCCCTCTCTCCCTCTCCCCCTCTCCCTCCCCCTCCCTCTCTCCCTCTCCCCCTCTCCCTCTCCCCCCCTCCCTCTCCCCCTCTCCCTCTCCCCCCTCCCTCTCCCCCTCTCCCTCTCCCCCCCTCCCTCTCCCCCTCTCCCTCTCCCCCCCTCCCTCTCCCCCTCTCCCTCTCCCCTCTCTCCCTCTCCCTCTCCCCCTCCCCCCCTCCCCCTCTCCCTCTCCCTCCCCCCCTCCCCCCCTCTCCCTCTCCCTCCCCCCCTCCCCCCCTCTCCCTCTCCCTCTCCCTCCCCCCCTCTCCCTCTCCCTCTCCCTCCCCCCCCTCTCCCTCTCCCTCCCCCCTCTCCCCTCTCCCTCCCCCCTCTCCCTCTCCCTCCCCCCCCCTCTCCCTCTCCCTCCCCCTCCCCCCCCTCTCCCTCTCCCTCCCCCCCCCTCTCCCTCTCCCTCCCCCCCTCTCCCTCTCCCTCTCCCTCTCCCTCTCCCTCCCTCTCCCTCTCCCTCCCTCTCCCTCTCCCTCCCTCTCCCTCCCTCTCCCTCCCTCTCTCTCTCTCCCCTCCCTCTCTCTCTCTCCCTCCCTCTCTCTCTCTCCCTCCCTCTCTCTCTCTCTCTCTCTCTCTCTCTCTCCCCTCTCCCCCTCCCTCTCTCCCTCCCTCCCTCAGAGGAACAGAGGACATCTCCTCACCACAACGGGATTCCCCCTGGACCTGCTGGACAGAGTGATGATAATCCGCACCATGCTGTACACACCCCAGGAGATGAAACAGGTCACGCTCAATACTTCTAAATACTCGTATAAGTACTATTC
This sequence comes from Synaphobranchus kaupii, assembly GCA_029718625.1. Classification (NCBI taxonomy): domain Eukaryota; kingdom Metazoa; phylum Chordata; class Actinopteri; order Anguilliformes; family Synaphobranchidae; genus Synaphobranchus; species Synaphobranchus kaupii. The sequence goes on along the minus strand of CM056378.1, from coordinate 102,431,676 downwards.
TGTTCAGTTGGCAATGAATGGACATCTTGACGTCTAGGTCAAAGGCTCACGGACACGTTGCTCCAGTCGAGCTGGATTCCACCACTTTTAATTAAGCTTGGCTTAATGCTGAAAGAATCCTAGTTGTTTATGAAATTCATTTTTACTTGCTTTAGGCTCAACCTGGTTTCTTGTCAGACATTTGAGGACCACCATTCATATCGTGTAATCATCAGCATTCCTGAAATTGAATAATTGTGTGTGTGTGTGTAGGACCCACTTCAAGCTGTGTGTATGCTTGTTTGTATGTGTATGTTTGTGCACGTGTGTGTGAGTTTGTGTGTGCATATGTCTGTGTGTGTGTCCACGTGCATGTGCATGTGCTGTAGGTGGTTCAGGCTGTAGTGAGAGAATCACGTGTTTGCTCTATCTGTTGTAGATCATTAAGATCAGGGCTCAGACAGAGGGCATCAGTATCAGTGAAGATGCGCTTAATCACCTGGGAGAGATCGGCACCAAGACCACACTGAGGTGAGAGATTCACTGATCTACCTCACTGATCTAACAGTGGCTCACCACCACACACTGCC